>PVHP010006083.1:34112-62281 GCA_004024765.1 Zapus hudsonius
TCTACTTGCAAGTAAATAAAAGATTAAAATAAATAAATATTTTAAAATGCTGATTGTCATTCACTGTAGTCAGTTCGGTTTGGGGTTTTGGTTTTATTCCATTTAACTTCATTTCTCACATGAATCAGTCTGTTTTTAAAACATGAGGCTGCATGTTCCTAATACAAAGAAAAACAATACTATCCAAGCTAATTTCTCGGCCTGCAATAGCTCCACAGGTCGACTGCAGAAATCATACCTATACACAGGTGGCTTGAGCTAAGCTCCTCTTGGCTGCATGTGTTTTTTACAAAGAACGAAAAGGAAGTTACATGGCAACATTATGGTGTAGTTCATCTTGACACCTTCACCTACACCAATATGGCCCTATCCACCCTATTCCCATTTTGCCATCTCAAGGAAATCTTCCCTCCCCCATCTCTACTCAGCCGATAGAGCCAAAGCCCTGGGAGACATGCTCCACACCTGCTCACTCAAACCATTCAACTAAGTAACGAACTAAACCCTATCATTGTACCAACGACACATCACATGCATCCATGTCTCAGTTTCTCCACCATACTGTCCCAGACCAACCCTCCATCCTCTCTTCACCGGGATCACTACCACAGTCCTACCTTCACTCTTTCTCCCTCCAACCCTAGTAAGCAGCCAAGCACTGTGACCAGGAGACTCATCCAGTGCATGTTAGGTATAATGTGAGTTCCTTCCCCCAGTAGGAAGACCCCTCCTCTTCCTCCTCTTTGACCCATGTAATGCAACTGTGCTGGGCCTTAAGCTCCACAGACTTACTCATGCTTTCCATTTTCTCTCCTCGGGGCTGTGTGGATGCTTTAGCTTTCCCTAAAGGATTCTTCTTTCTGCTGATCTCTCTACCTCTTACTTCAGGTATCAACTTCACACCACTTCCTTAAATGAACTTCCTTGATGCTACCTGCCACTCAAAATCAGTCCCTGGGACACATGATCAGTGTCCTCCTCTTCCTTCACAATGCCTACCACAATTGCTACTTAGATATTGGATGTGGAGTTTTAAATGCCTGTCGCCCCTTCCGGATTCTGAGAGGCATGAGATCAAGAAACATTTGTCACTATACAGCCACAAATGTTTACTGAGAAAATTTCGATTTCTCTTTAAAGTCAAACAAAGTTCCAGACGACCCATGGAGGAGGTTATCCAGTGGAGGGGGGAGGGGAGGGCAGTGGGGAATTGGGGATAACAACTCATTGTTTGCCCACTAAATGTTGTAACTCATTATGGACAATAAATTTAAAAAAAAAGAATAATAAAAAAAAAGTCAAACAAAGTTTACATCTTATCAAGAAGGTGGATAAGAACACGGCTAGATAGATTTCTTCAAAGAACTGATAATACCAGACAATAATAATAATAGGTTTTCCTGAACTTTGAATGGCATCTTAAAACTTGAGAGTTTAAATTGGGAAGCCTATATAACTTTTATAACTTGTCATCGGAGTAAGTACTATTTATTAGTATATTTAAGTTTCATATAACAGAAATTGAGCAATCCTGAAGCATACATAGCACATTTTTATTTGGGTTAAATAAAATCTTAGAACAGATGGCTAAACAAAGGCATAAATACTTTATATGTCCATTTCTACAATGTTGATTTCTATGTCAACAAAAGAAGAGATGGCTGGTCTCTTTCATGTCATTATAAAATACATCTCTATCCTATCATTATTTTATAACAACGTAGTGAGCATATGAATACATGCACTTTTATATTTTCCATAATGATCCTAATTATTATATAATAATATTGGCAACATTAAGCAGACCATCATTGTGGGAGTTTGAAATATGCAAAAAATATCTGTTAATTTATGCAAGCTTGTTCAGCTGTCATCAAAGATAAAAATATGCCTCCACTTTTCCTCTCCTTCAAGATCAAAGGTACATTTTTAAGTGTCTGTGTTTCTTTGATGGCATAAACCTCATCATTGCTCCATCTAGCCAAAGTGGCTGAGAAGGCACAAGACACTTCAATATCTATTTCTGAAACGCTAATGCTAGAAACAATAGAAATTTTATTACAGATAATATCCTCTCCACAAAAAAAGTTCAACAATTCAGTTCCAATATTTCCTAGCTGAGGCTTTGCTCATGAGAAGATATATTTCTAAAAAGCACTCTGATCAGAATCATTAGCGCAAAATAAAGCTGCAATAATGGCCTGCATGAGTCACAGACTCACCATAGAAGTCAGCATTCACCTGGGTGTACTCAGTGACAAATTTCCACTGACTTCTGTTACAGTGAAATTTCTTGAGATACCTAAAGACTTTAGCCATCAACTAGTTATATAAGCTTGAGGAATAAAGATTCATTTGGTCAAAATACATTTATCAGGGAAGAAAACGTATATCCTTATTTAATGTTCAAGCATCGTTTTAAATACTCCAAATGTTTCCACAAGCATCCTGCATCTCTTCAGAAGAGATTATCTGTTTTCTTTGAGGTTATCTTCTTTAGGCTATCAAACATTAATGGAAGAAAGACTAATGAAGTGTTTTAATTAAGACAGATCTCACCTGTGCACGTGGCAGAGAAACAGAAGGGAGGCTTTTCTGAATGCATTATAATCCAATTTACTTTCTAGGTTGTTGTCCCATTATTTTTATTTGTGCTAGCTATACAACAGAAGCTAATTATGTGAGAGAAGGATACAAATCAACAAGTTCAATTCATTTCCCTCGCTGGATCATTGTCACAGGACTGGTTATGCAAAGGATGTGGCTGAGGCTCTTTGACTTCTCCAAGAGCTCAGACATGCTAAGGTAAACAGCTTTGATGCGTCTGTGGCTTGAAGTGGTGGGCTTTTGTTTAGAGGTGGGGAAGTGAGGTAGGCAGGAGTGAATTATTTGTTCATCTGATTTGTCCTGCTTTGTTTTTTTTACCTACAAATTAATAAACCCACAATAAAGTGAATCTGGATGCTTTTAAACTAAATGATTTAAGAGTCTCAATTACTTAATACTTTGCTCTCTTTGAAAAGAAGAAAAATCTCCCCTGCTTACCTTATGTAGAAAAAAATAGGAAAAGGGAAATATTTATGGAGCACTTCCTCTGATCAGGGTTAGGGATACCCCTGCTAGGTCTTCCCAGCTTTCCTCCAAGACCAGTGTTCTAATCCTGAGGTGTCTCAGTGTGTCACTGCAGTCAAGGGTTAGCGCCAGGGCAGGAGACTGCAGCCTGGAAAACACCCCGCAGACATTCCCAGCTAGAGTACCTTGAAGAGAGCCACTGGAGAAAGCATGGCTTGCTTTAGAGATGAACAAGGGGGTCTTGCCTGTTCTGTGCTTCACTCTTGGAGGAGATCTTTTGTTTCTGAGCTCAGCAATAAGGCTCTCTTGGAGCTCCTTCCTGGTTCCCTCATACTTCTGTATATTGAATGGACATGAGGTGAGCTGTGAACTTATTTTCTGCCATGAATTCACTTATTCTGCACACAGAGGTACAAGCGAGATTGGTGGCCAAGTTCTTACCCCTTAGGTTTTATAATCTAGTTGTGAAGCAAATACAATGTTATACTGACTGGAGAATCAAAGATATAACCCTAAGATTTTTAGACTGAAAGACAAAATATTTTTTTAAATATCTTAGACAGACATGAGAAAATACCACAGCAAATCAATCTATTTCAGACCTAAATCAAATAAATCCAGATGTGGCCACACGGAGTTTTTGATGACATATGAGAGAGGAATAAAATGAAAAACTCCATGTACAAGCACAGTACCAGAGACAAACGTGCTCGGAAAAACAGGGTGAAGATGTGTGAAAGAAAGACAGAAGAGGACCTGGCATCCAGATAGTCTTTAGGAGAGCACGAAAGAGGTAGGAAGAGGAGAGAAGGAAAATAGAAGAGTCCAATAAGAAGGACAAGAGAACACGTAAAAACATGGAAGGAAGAGCAGAAGCCATGTGTGGAAAGATTGGGGGCGGGGTGCAGGACCTAAATGCTGTGTAGCCCTAGAAATACAAAAGAAAGCTTTTGACATTATAAGAGGAGCTGCTCACTAGCCAGAAGCAAGTTGCACTGAAGGTATGTATAGAAGGAAATGGTGAGTCAGAATGAAAGGCGTTAAGCACAGACGGAGCAGTCAAAGATTTAAACAGCTAAGAACTAACAGCACCAACATGGTGTTTGGTGTGTGCCAGACACTATTCTTGTACTTTGCACATATTCCCTTATTTAATCCTCGCTCCAACCATATACGCTAGGTACTGTCATTATACAGATGAAGACATTAGGTTCACGTAAGGCAACCCTAAAATAGACTTCCCCTAACCGGTATGCCCACTTCCCCTCATGGTGGGGGAGGGGGAACACATTATTTTGTTGAGTTGATTATGCAACGCCACTGCTGGGTCACTCCCCAACACACAATAGATACTCACTAAGATTTTTTTTTTGCATTGATGAATAATTGACTATAAATGGCAGGAAGGTCCAGCAAAGAGGTAGTAGGTGTGTTTAGGGAACTTATTATGAGTCTATTTAATCCCCATTGTATAATTCCTCTTCTTACAATGCCCTAAATATACAAAAAAAGTATACTATTGTGCTTTAATTTATCATTAAAGTAAAAAAAAAATGTCCCAGGGACAGAACAGGCTTACAGAAAAAAAATCAAGACAAAGGTTAACTTTTCTCTATGATGCAAGTGTATTGATCCATCTTCAGTTAAATTTGGGAACCTGAGGACCAGCCTGATGAACTGCAATCTGCTGTGGCCATCAATAAATCTCTCTTAAACAGGCAGGATTGAGTCCGAAAGATAAAATTCACCATCCATAACTCCTAACTGCAAAGTGGTTAAAAATAATTTAATTAGAATCTAAAAATTGATAAGGAGTGCTTTCTCATATAGAATAGTCCAGCATTTAAGCTGTGGTATTTAAAACATAAATAAAATATTTAATCTGTACAAGGTAGACTAGGGAACAAACATGCTCCCATGAGGACCTCTGATGTGCCCTGTCACTATGATTTCTGTTTTCAAATATACACACTTATTAACTCAATATCTTTCACTATGTAATTACTTATATACTTACTTAAGAGATTTAATCAGCATTGTTTGGGAAGATCAATTATGAACTTGGTTACGTTAAAGGGCAAAATCAAAAGCATTTAATCAATCAGCACTTTCTCTGTTGAGCTCTGCACACTGGAGGACAGAAAGGAATTGTTAACATTTACCTGTATTCTCAAAGAGCTTTGTTGATATTGCAGACTTTTCATGACTCTCCAGTTATATGCCATTATATCTACAATGCAATGCATCTAAGATTCTGTATCCAAGCTCGGACCTAAAATCACTTATCTCTTGGTGTTCATGGGATTTTATATTTAAGAGTTCTATTTCTCTGGATGGACCAGACTCATAAAGGGAAAGAAATCCATTTCAGTAAAATTTCAAATAGCTTTCCAACCACTGATCCTTTCTAATTTATTTTACCCATCATTTTTCCTGTGTCTTTCTATGTGAAAACTTTACATATCACAAAACTATTAGCTATACTTACATAAGTGTGTCACTTTATTACGTTCTAGTGTCTACATAGAACCAACCACTAAGATAATGTGTATAGCACACACTTCTTTATGTGAGAATAATTATCACTGTTTAAATATCTTTCAAGACTCAGCCCTTTCCAGACTTCCTCCCAGCACCTCAGTGGAGGAGGCCATAGTTCAAGGCTTAGTTCAAGGCTAACCTTGGCTACCCACTGAGTACAAGGCAAGTCTGAGATACATGAAACTCTCTCAAAATAACAATAACAACAATAAAAAGAAAACTCTACCTTTCTAATATTAACCTCTCTAAGATATCATATAAAATGAGAATATTTAAATGAATAGTCATTCTTAAATGATCCTAGGTATTGCCGAGAACTTTGAAGATAATTTATTTTTGCTTTGTATGTTATTTTTTAAATTTTGGAATTAAAGTGCTATTATCAGCTGACTCTCTCCTAAACTTAATATCAGTTATACAAAGAAATCTGTCAGAGGAAAAATTCTGTTGGAAGAGTAAATACATAGCCAACTTCCTAGTAGAAAGCATTATACACAGAAACAGTGGAGAATATTTCATCTGCATATCAAATTAAAATTGGGGACAAGAATGCTTTTATGAAGACTTCAGATATTTCCTCAAAACTTTATATATCCTATGCATTGCCATGACACTGAAGATGTATATCACAATAAAAATATTTGTTAAAGTAACTGCTCTATTAACCTAAAATATATTTTATGAATATCATCATAAATATTATCTATGTTGTATGATTAATATCACAGAACATTGCCTATTTTATTAATCTCACATAAATTTTAGACATAAAATGGTCACCATCATTTAAAATAACTTTTTTAAAAAAGACAAAAGAGATAAGTACCTTATTTCATTGAACACATGCTCATCTTAGGTTTTAGATATTTTCTTCCAAGAGCAAAAACTAACTACAGAGACCTCTCCCCTCCCTCCCCACCCCCAAATAAGATTTGGGGCCTGGGGAGAGAGAGAAAAGGATAGATGTTAACTAACTGTGATAGAACCTATAGTGACCTCTTGTGGTAAGCGGTAACCACAGACCTGTGGTGGCAATACAACCTCTCCTGGACTCACTGGGGAATGTGGAAGCATTGCTTTTCCAAGCTACCAAGCAGCTGTACATCACAATTTGTGTAAAAGATCAACACTTAATAAACTGCAGGGCTTCTGCATGGAAATCTACTCAGTCATCACCAATTACAATGATCATTATCACTCCTTTCCACTTACAAATAGTGTTTTCATGAAAGATGTGTAAGTAAAGGGATTTCTTACACACCCTACTTCTGGAATCAAGCAGATGAGAACCACCAGCAAAGGCAGTGGTATCCTGAGTGAGCAGTCCTGTGGCCTGAAATGCACGGCGTTGATTATGTAATGCAGTGTGGGCTCGGAAGCCAGAAGACATCTGGCTTATTCATCAATATAATTTAGGAAGTGGTCAGTATAATTTCAACCTCTTTGATACTTTAAATGTCAAAGTGATGCATCATAAGACCCGAGTAAACCGAGGCTTCAAAAACCCTATGTGGTTTTATCATTGTTTCCTGGATAGTATCATAGATGTTAAAGAAAAACCATTCAAGAAAAAAAATCAACAACTTTACAGCAACAAAAATAAATAAATAAATAACCTCATTTCTTTTCAGTGTTCCCTTTATGGTTAATACATAAATTACTGTTGCTTCCTGGTTTGTCTTCACATCACTTGCTCTGTTTCCTCTCCAGAGGGTTTCATTTAATACTTCTGTTTTTGTGAATATCACTTACTGCATGAAAACGATTTTGGATTTTGTTAACAAAGGACGTTGCCTGTGTCCAGCTCTCTTTAGAAAGAATGGAAAACTGGAGAAATAGAGTGTCTCCTCCTGAAAGATGAGTGCTTCATAAAACACTATCTTCTCTGTTTTCTTCTTTCCTGTATTTCTTTTTTCTCCAAAGAAAAAGATACTTCTAGTTTTTCATAAATGCAGAATCACATCAAATTTTTAATAGTGCTTTTAAATTAATGGGCAATAGCTTCTAATAAAAAGTATTTATTTGTTTCTAATTTTTCAAAATGGCCATCTAGTTTACTGTCATCCAAACTTATACTTTCTGCCTATTGGTTAACGAATCAAAGACAGTATGTGAATGAAGTGTGAAGCCCAAGAGATAACCAAATTGAGGGCTTTGAAAGTTCTGTAAATCTTTTGACATCAACATTCTACCTAACAGCACTAAAGACAGATGCCTTCTAACAGGGATTCAACCTCTAAGTATGTTTCCTTCTCCCTAGAGCCCAATTTCTATCAACATGGCTTATAGGACAATGACTATGTAAAACCAGAGAGACCCTAATAAAGCTAAACACATATTTAGTAGGTGAGCACTTGGGGCAGAGGCTTTCTAGATGGAACTGCTTAGGAGCAATGAACTTAATGCACAGTTCTCAAACCCTTCCTTCCTAATAACTCATTTTGCTCCAACTAGTCAAATATTTATCTAAATGTAACTGTAGTTGATAATCTAATGCTTCAAAATTGCCAACAGGACTATTCTGACACAAATCAATGTCTGACGTGGTAAATACGCCATTTCCCTTGACCTGATTTTTATACACTGTACACAAGTAATGAAATGTCATGCTGTACCCTGTAAGTATGTACTATTGCTATGTATCAATCAAAAATATAAATGTACTTTTTTAAACTCAGGGCTGGGGAGAAGGTTCAATAGATAAAAGCATTTGCTGTGGAAGTGTGAGGAGGACCTGAGTTAAATCCCCAACACCTAAGTAAAAGGTCAGACATGGTTATACATGTCTATAACCCCAGAGCTGAGGGGACAGACAGAAGGTTTACTAGGGCTCCCGGGTCAGCAAGAGACTCTATCTCAAAAAAATAAGGCAGAAGATACAGACAGAAAAATACCCAATGTCTACATCTGACCTCCTCAGCATGTACCCAGGGCCTGTGCATCTACGCACACATGTACACAAACCCATACATGCACCACATACTGTACACACACACACACACACACACACACACACACACAAAACCAAAAAGAAAAATTAAACTTATCTAAACATTCCTGTTGTTCTTATACTTTGGACCTGTACAACTTTTTAAAGTAATAATGTGTTTTCTATAGTGTTTAAATTATCATATTTGTCTAAAAATAACTTTATCATCTTTAATCTTAAAAATAAAGACACGAGTTCACTCTTTCCCTGAGATCTCCATTTCCTGATATCCTCTCATCTGCATCCCATGTGGCCTGAACTTCCCCCACATGAGTCTCAGTACCCAGCACCACTCGGCTGCCTGGCTGGGTGGGGAAGGGAGACATAACCCTATCTTTTAATGTATCTTTAACTCTAGCCTCTCCGCTCTGTCTGATGGTCTCTAATATACAATGTGCGGGTTCCCACTAGGGATCTGCCATGTTGGCTCTCCGTTTTTCCCTGGCTTCACCCCTTGGTAAAGCATGCAGCCCATACCAAGTGTGTTCTCCCCTTTAATCCTAATCTCCCTGCTCTGTTTCACAGTATGTGCGATTCCCACTCTGGATCTGCTACATGGGTGCTTTCATGGGCTTCCAGGCCCTCTAAATCTTTCCTCAAAGTTTTTCATGTGTTCGAAGCCCCTGCTGAACTTCACTTTCTAAACACCAGTTTCTCCCTAACATCCACTTTTCTGAAATGTGTTTTCCACATGAAAATGTTCCCTTCCTTTCCAGGTCCCAATTCCCTTGAAATAAACTCCACAAATAGAGATTTCTCCTCTAATAAACTCAACAATTCATTTAAAAAAGACAGAAATTCCCTGCCTCTCCTATTTTGAGATTTGACTACAAAATATGTGTGTATCCATCCTCCACAGTGGCCCTTACTGCTTCATTTAATAGACTCTGAATCCCCAGTAAGAAAATGTAATGCCTTCCCACAACAGTCAACTCAGTAAGGACATAGAATACAGCACTGGGACTCTGGAAATGGCAGCAAAGGAACTTAGAACTTTATTAGAAACTCTTCAGGCTTAAAAGCTGAACTCAAATGTGCCATCATTCTTGCTCATAGGCTCTGTGTTATCAGAAACTTCTCTGGTAGATGTCTAATTGGCCGAGATTTCAGTTCATGAACTGCCCATAGACAAATACACAAATATAAATCTGTGTGTGTTTCTGCTTTTTCTCCATCTCTCTTCACTCTCTGTGAACGGGTGTGTGCCTCCCCATCCGTCTGTCTGTGTGTCTAGGTAGGCATCTGTTTGTCTGCACTGTGTCTTTGTATGCTCCATTTGGCTGACTCTCACTACAAGATCTGGCCATTTCATAAGAAAATGATGTTGTGTGAGAAGGAAATCTTTTCATGGGGTGCAGGTCAGTGTATAATGCCAGCCTCTTTCCACAGTTCTTAAACCGATGGGGAGAGCTGCCTCCATGACTCCCTGTTCCCACTAGAACTCTGCCAACACTTCACACCAATGTTATTAAGTTAGTAAAGAGCCAAACTTCATGTGACATGCCTAATCCACCAATGACAATCCAAAGGAAGTTTTTCTCTGTTAATCTCAATTAAACAATATCTTGGGATGAAATCTCTCAATTTCTCTACAAATCAGAGAGAAATGACAAGTAGGGGATACTGCGGCATGAATGAGCAGATCAATTTCATACTGCAATTTTCAACTCTGAGCTCCTTCCTGGGAAAGAAGCACTAAGGCTTTTCAGTACTTTTGACATAGACATGCATGTATCTTTAAATATCAAATGCATTCCCATTCAACTCCAGGGGTTTGAGTAGCACTGTTCAAAATTACCCATAGATAATTAAAGGTGTAATTTAAAATGTCAAAACAGATAAATTATCACTCACACTTAGTGTTATCATTGGAAAGAAACACTAAACCAATGAAGAATTCAGGGGTTCAGAGTTAAGAAAGATGAAATATTCATAAATTGGATGGCAGATGGCAGATGGAGGCAACAGAAAACAGATTTCCCCAAACCACAAAGGTCAATAGGAATCTTGTGCAATGTCTGAAACACGTTCTACTGACTCCTAATTTCAATCTGAGTAGTAAGTTCCATCAAAGAGGCTGCATTAGTAAATTTTAGCCCAGGCATACCAACCCTCATCACCAAGAAAAGCAGCAGAGAGCCTGTTGGTATGTTTTCTAAGACCTCTGAAAGATCCTCTCAAAGGCCAAATTGTGAGAAGCTGAAATAACCCAACAAGATGAGAAAGTTGGAAAAAAAAACTCATATATCTGAAATAGCTGATTCCAATAACCTTTTAATTCTCCAGCAATTTGATTTTGAACTGTAATGCACCCTTATATTCTAGATCTATTTATTATATGAGTAAGAGAAGGTAATGCGTGACTGCAGAAACTTTATACCATTATGAACTTTTTTTATATTATCTTAAAATTGTAAATGCATATTAAATCACACTGGGGGTGACTAAAAATATTACAGGGATTAAAGTGACTATAAGGCCAAGCCTTATTAGCTAGTTCTTTTTTTCTAATCCAAATATAACACTGCTGCTCTAGAACTGTATAGAATTAGGTATTGATGAAAGTGAAAGATAGTCATAAGCCTCAGAGCTCCAGGAAAACACTTTGAGAGACTTTGATACTCAAAATCTGGGAAAGCATTACAGGGTAAGTTTTACAGGGCATCCAAATCTAAGAAGCAGTATGATTGAACCTGCCAAGTCAGAGACAGCATCATTCTATTTATGTGCTACCAATCATGTGTGCTCTCTGGTCCAGTAGGCAGGAGCTTCTTGGAAACAGGCAAGTGCCTTAACCACTTTTTATCCCAAAGACCCACACAGTGTCCTTTGTATAAAGCCTCCAAACAAATAGTTTCAATGAGTGGGTGAGTAAACAAGGAATTACAGAGCCTCACAGAGAGCGTGTCACTCCTCTATTCTAAGGTTTGCTCTCCTCCTCACACATAATGGCTTTTGTTATTGTTCCCCAAGCAAGGGATCACCAAGTAAAAATAGCAAGCCTCTGAAGGGAAAACCTTAAGGGATATTCCACATAACATGTTTAGGAAGTTTAAAAACCATATGAGCAAATTAAAAACAATCTGAAGGTCCAGAATTCATTAAAATAAAAAGTTTACATGATCTCAAACATGAAGCACACAATCATTCCCATCCAGAGTGTATTATAGGGCATACATGTAAGAATGGTATCCTAAGACACTTCACAGAAGAAAACCTGAGTACATCAGTCACCAAGCATAATGGCATTTAAGAAATTCTTTCTCTGGGTCCATTAAGAGCATAGAAACTATGGCTTTCCTTCTACATTTGTCCTGTTTAAGCCAAATGAAATATATCCTATAAACCAACCCACAGTGAGGAAATAAGAAGAAACTGTAAACACAAATGAAATATATCTTATAAACCAACCCACAGTGAGGAAAATAAGAAGAAACTGTAAACGCATATTTGACCCTAGAAATTGCCTTCCTGATTTCCAAGTACTGATGATTGGTTTTGCTGCTGCTGCTGTTGTTGTTGTTAGGGTTTATTTACTTACTTAAGGTTCAACTCCAACTACTCGCCCCTAACTCAAAAGCCCTTCCAGAGTCTTAAATTTGATTAAGTAGCCACTTTTACAGCCATTCCCAAGTTAGAAGGAAACCCTTGAAGAATTTAGTCAGTGCCTGAAGCCTGCTTGGGAAGGAATTTGGACCGAGGATACACAAGAAAGGGTCACTGTCAAAGCGAAAAAATGCAAAACTGATTCTCCCAGTGCGCCTCTCTGCACCCACCCCCTTGCCCAGCTAGCGCTCTAGGCTCAGGACAGGTGGGAGGGGGAGAGCATCTCCCAGGAAGGAGACGCAACTAACTTTCCTCCAGGACCTCAACTCCGCCCCCCACCCACCCGGCCTCGGGTCCCACCGGCCTCTAACTGAAGCCACCCCGTAAAGCTACCTACGTCCCCCTCCCCCCTTAGCAGAGAGATGGGATGGGTAGGATTCGGGGGTACGCCGAAGGCGGGATGAGGGTGAGGATGCTCGGAACTGCAACTCTCCTTACCACTGGAGCGCCTGACGATGTTCTCCAAAAACGTGTTCTGCGGTGCGACCAGCCCTCTCTTGCCCCCCGGCATCCTGGGTCTGGAGAGCGGCGGCCAGGATCCGCGGCGGGGGAGGGGGGGAAGCAGGAAGAGAGGGTGGCCGAAGAGGAGGAGGAGGAGGAGGAGGAGGAGGTGGAGGAGATCGAGTCGAAAGAAGACGAAGACGGGGCGCGGCGGCGGCGGCGGGGTCCCCTGACTGTGTCTCCAGCCGGACCTGGATGAGCAGCTCTGGGGAGGAGGACCAGGCAGTTCATGGTAGTAGCGCTCCCCCGGCCGCCGCTGCCCAGACTGTGGCGGTGCCGCACACGGGGCTGGGGAACTGCAGGCTCCGCCGGGCACAGTGCGCCTGCGCCGCCCCCGCTGTCGCTGTCCCGCCGGTGCCGGTGCTGAAGCCGAGGTGGCTGCGGCCGCGGCGGGCGTCCGGGCGCGGGCGAGGCATGTCTCCCACCGCCCCGCGCCCCGACGACCTCCCTCTCCCCAAGCCTGAGTCCCAAAGCCAGATGCCGGACTGCGCCCGGGTCGCCTAGCCCACCCACTCACGCAGCTGGACCACAGCTGCCCAGGGCAGCCCAACTTCGCGGTGCGCGCGCTGGTTTGGAGAGGCGGGCGCCAGCGAGGGCCAGCTGCACAGGGGTCACATCTCAGCTGCGCCCGCGGCTGTCCCCACCTCCAGCAGCATCCGAGGACGCGGGTCCTGGGCCAGACGTGCGGTCGACGGGCTCCGGCTCCCGCCCAGGCTGAGCGCAGAGTGAGGACTGACTGGGTGGCGCTCGGGGACGCAGAGCAGCCACCTGACGCTGCTACCGCCCCCCTCCGGGCTTTGGCGCCTGAAGCCTGGGCACAGGAGCTGTCAACACCCGCGCTAGCCCACACCCCGCCGAGCCAAAGGGGGTCGGAGCGCGGAGCCGACACTAGCGATGGCAGTGCGCCCCGGGCTGGGTTTGGCGCGCGTGGGTGCACGCAGGAGCCACCCGAGAGCTTCTTCCAGGCTGCTGAGCGCAGGAGGAGAGCAGCGAGCCTGAGCCCCACGCAAACTTTCAGAAAAAGGCTCACTTGATATACAGAGTCATGGAAGAGGGAGAGAATCATTTCGAGACCCCAGCAAGAGCGAGTTCAGCGCGTCAGGCATTTGCGTGGCAAAGCAGTGAGAGATGTAAGGGCGAAGCTGCGCAAGAGTGCGGTGGGTGCGACCGTCCTACACGTTCAGAACCAGGCAGGTGCTGGAGGGGACTGCTGGGAGCAGTCCACAGCAGGAGTCACACTGAGAAAACAAATTGCACTACTGAGAATGCTACCAGGAGACATGGAAAGAAAAAGGAGCCAACGCCATGACACCTTCTTTCACCTAAGACAAGGGTTCACAAAGTGCCCCCACCCCCACTGCAGCGCCCCAACAGCTGAGAACTTATGACCATGCAAATGGAGATGTGGGCCTTTATCCCCACGTGAGAAGTCTAAGGATGGAGCTCAAACATCTGTCGAAAGAAGCCCTCTAGGTGAATAGGCTAGCCTCTGGCAGAGCCAAGGCTGCCCCTGGGGTGGTTACACTTGGCCTGTTAGAAAAGAGCCAACCTGGGACAAAAAAAAGAGCACGGTAGGAGGGCGCTTGAAGGGGGGTGTAGAAGGGTAAAGGTGAAGGGTTAGTTGGATAGGCGTGTCCTTTTTCCATGGGTCAGGAATGAGGTAAAGGTAATGCTTCAGAAATGACCATGATCACAGTCAAGGTTTCCTTGAAAGAAAGTCAACATTAATAATACATGGGGGGGGCTGTGACTGTAACCAACCTCTCTGCCTCCTCTCCTCTCCCCTCCCCTTTACATCACTCCTCTCTCTCTCTCTCTCTCTCTCTCTCTCTCTCTCTCTCTCTCTCTCTCTCTCTCTCTCTCTCTCTCTCTCTCTCTCTCTCTCTCTCTCTCTCTCTCTCTCTCTCTCTCTCTCTCTCTCTCTCTCTCTCTCTCTCTCTCTCTCTCTCTCTCTCTCTCCCCTCCCCTCCTCTCCTCTCCATTGCCCCAGAGCACAGACAATTAAATGTACAACTAGGAACTAGGCTTTACCTCAGGCTCATTTTTCCCTCTCAGGAAATTTCCAGCACCTGTCCACCCAGTCTGGGCAGCTGAGCAAACCCAAAAGGTTGCCATGAAGAAAAGAAATAAAATAAAATACAAAACATATTTGTTCTGCTAACATTTTTCCTTTTAAAAAATAAAACTCAAGAAATGCAGTGGAATAGCTCTAGTTTATCTAGCTTTCAATCCCAAGCACTGCGCTGCTATTCAGGCAGGTTTATCCCCTACAGCTAGAATGGCTCCTAATACATTGGGGTGTCTTTAGTTAAATAACTAAGGACTCAGGCACAGATTGGATCTGTGTGGTTAGCTTGCCCCAGGCAGGGGTCTGGGATGGGACCTCAGAGATGCAGCTTCCTCCCTGGAGTTGCTAGGGGGAGTGTGAACAAGAGGGAACAAAGAAATACTGTCACCCCAGCCTTGAACACACAGTTCAGTGTTCCTCTCTGTTTGCTTTCTTTATGTGACCCGTGTTCCAGAGATCCTATACTCATCAGCCGTTCACTGACTGGGGTGGCCTAGTTTTGAAAATATGTCCATATATATTTCATAGACTCCCATCCTTGACTTCTAATGCAGCGTGGTAACATCAGCATCAGTGCTGACAGAGACTATCTCAAACCTATGTGTTCTTTGCACATCATCAGCTGCCCACATCTCGCCTCTGGGTATTGACTTAAAGTCTCAGCATCCCAGCATTTTCCATCTAGTATAAATATCCCTGTTCCTAATCATTCCTCGTGGGTGTATTAGCTCACACTTCCCAAAGAGGAAACTCCTCTGGACTCCATTACGACTCAGTCACACAATCACTGTAAAATGTCCCTGTTTCATTTCCATCTGCAGGTTGAATTAAAATGACATTTATCCTTTCTTCTTTGTTCTTAATAACTGCATGGCATAACTTTTGGGTTATCTTAATAACTGTAAAACACAGTTGATAATTATAAAGTGTCAAATCGTTGGATTACACACTTAATCTTCTAGTCTAAATTTTTATTTTTAAGGAGGAAAACCTGAGATTTAGAGATATATGAAGTGTCTTATTCACTTCATCTTTGGAGCACTCTAGAATTAGGTCTCCTGGTGCTGCAGCCAGACCTCCTGGCTCTGGATTGGTGTAACGATAGTCAACAACAACCTGCAGCAACCTCTATTACCATCACAGCTTCTGTAGTTCAAGAAGAAAGCAAAGCCCCTAGCAACAACGCACTCCGAGTCAAATCACTGTACAGGAAAACAGAGCAGCAGCTCATGAACTGCCTGGCCCCAAGGAACATGCTGGCAGATTGCAGTGAGGTGCCCATACAGCAATTTTGAAGGGTTTTGTAGACAGTGCCCATATGCTGTGCCCAAACCTCAGGACTGAACAGGTGAGACGGTCAGGAATTAAAAAGCTGCAATGTCACACAAAAGGTTTCCATTTCTTTGCTTGTTTTATTACAAGTATGGTAATGAAAGAGGTGTTGTTCGAACCAGAAGTCCAGTCCATAGAGAAGTTTGCTGCCTTCAGAGCCAGCAGGAAGAAAACTAGTCAAACAGCAGGTGTGTTCCAGTTTCACAGGACTTGGTATAAAAGGATATCCTTCAAAAATTAATTTGTTAGGAAATGGTGATCTATAATTATTCCCATTCCCTAAAGGATTTGTATATAAAACACTCCATTTTTGAGGGGTCTAAAATATAGCTGTGGTTATGTAATTACATGTTAATTTTCCAGAAACGGCAGTGTTTGATACCTTATATACAAATGCCCCACCACTGCTCTATAAAGAAATTATTTTTCTCCCCATCCCTGCTGTCTGTTTCTGAGCTAGCCAGATACAAAAACCTACTGGTGCTGAGTGAGATGCTCTGATTGAAGAAGAGGAAGGAGGGGCCAGAGTTACTCTCATGCTGTTCTCTAGGTCTCCTTAGCAGCAGCATCCATCCATGCCATTCCTCCCTGACTGAAAGCCTCTCTCTAGAGTACTACCACAGAAGATGTGCAGACACTGCTTGACTCCCCTGCATACACAAAGCCCTGCACACTTCTACCTCATCATCCCCCTCAAACACATAAAACAGGATCTACATTGATGGAAAGCAGCATAGAGAGCTGACATAGGACAGAGGCTCAGTGCTTCAACTGCCTGGAATTCAATCTCGCCTTTGCTATTTACATGTCTAGTGCAAGAAATTTAACTGCAACTTCTTCTGAAACATGAGCATTAAACATATCTACTTAGTAGGGCTGTTAGGATCAATGGATTCTTTATGAAAACCATTAACTGTCTGGCATATGTAATAAGTATTGCATGAGTGTGAAAGAAAAATGCATAAGCCCTTCCCACCCCTTCTACCTTCATTTGCAGTAACAGCAGTAGGTGGTCATCTCTAAGTTCAATAGCCAGTTGCCTTTTCTTCCTTCTTGAAATTACTTGTAGCTCTTCAATTAGTGCTGATCAATTAAATATAAATGAAGGTGATGGGTGTGTTACTTCCAGGTAAAAGCCTGCAAGAGCCAAGACTGGGTTTCCCATACTGCTCTTCTCCTGACCCCATGACTAAGGAAACAGAACAAGTGCCCAGCAAAGGCATCTACATCTGTAGCAGACATTATATAGGCAATAAACAAACTTTTATTGTGCTAGAGCACTGAGATTCTATAGTTTATTACTATCCCATATCATACTCTATCCTGGCTAGCAAAAGTTCTAAGCTTCTGTTAGTCACCAAAAGTTAAGGGATTAACAGTTCCCAACCTTGTCCGTACTTAAGGGCCCCTCCCACTGAGGAGCTCATAAAAATTCCAAGTCAAAGACATAGCCCAAACCAAGTAAAGCAAAATTCCTGAAAGTAAGACATGGATGTCAGTTATTTTTAATGCTCCCTGGGTGATTTCAATGCACACTGGGGCTGAGGACCACTGTCTACAATGCTGTAGTCCATGAGAATCCTCGGGATTTAGATGCCATGCCAAGACTGTCAGTGCCCCGGGGTCAAGTCTTTGGTTACACCAGCTCAGTGAAGACACAACTGGAATATCTCCAACTCAGTGTCTTCCCATATTTGTAGCTGCAAAATGTCTCAGGAGAGAATCGCAAAACCTTCATACATCCCAGGTCTCCAAGCTTGACCCTTTCAATGTGGTCCAATCCTTCTATACATTCCAAACTGGCTATTCTCTCTACATAGCTTTCTCAGTGCATCCTCTCTCTCTCTCTCTCTCTCTCTCTCTCTCTCTCTCTCTCTCTCTCTCTCTCTCTCTCTCTCTCTCTCTCTCTCTCTCTCTCTCTCTCTCCACACCACAGTTGTTACTCTCTCACCTCCTGGTCACAGAAGATGACTCACAGAGAATATGTCACACTAGCGAGTCTTGCTGTTTTTCTCTCTTCCTCCTGCTTTGGTCCCCAGCCCTCTAGCAATCCTCTGAAGTTCATGTGTGCCTCTGGGGGCACCACCTTCATGACAGTCCCCTCATCCCTCTCTTCACCGTTTAGTATGTTCTCTTCTCCCATTACTTGATGGCAAGTCTTTTCAGAAGAGCAGACTGTAGAAGGTTCTCCATATCTTAACTTCTAGCCACTCCTTAACACATCACACACTAGCCTCTAGTGCACCATCTTTATAATTCCCCCACAAGGTCATCTTTTCACTTGCAAAGCACGGTGAGCAAGTTCATTCTTGTTTTACTTTACCTGCCTGGGACTTTCTTCCAGAAACCTTCTCCCACCTTAGCCTGACTGGTTTTGAGTTCTGATTGTGTACCCTCAGTACTCCAGTTAATTTACTTGAGACTGAGTTTCCTTACCAATACCAAGGGTAGCATAGAACTGGGGAGATGGCTCAGCAGTTAAAGGCACTGGTTTATAAGTAGGCTGGCCCTAGTTTGATCCCCCAGCACTCACATAAAGCCAGAAGCAAATCTGAAATTCCAAGGTGCTTAAGGTAATAGGAGGCAGAGTCAGAAGGGTCCAGAAGCTCATGGACCAGTTAGACTGCTACATATGCAGCAGCAAAAACAGGAGGAGCCTGTCCAAAGAAAGGTGAAAGGCAGGAACAGACACCCAAAGTTGTCCTCAAACCTCCACATGAGCATTCTGGCATGTGTGTGCCCAGAAATACACACACACACACACACACACACACACACACACACACACACACACACAACTTAAATAATATGCTCGGACTTCTAAAATTAAAAATATAATATCCTTAAGTGTGCATTGATAAATTTGTCACAAAGTCACTAGTCAGGAAAACCTGACCTAAGCATCTCTGTTCCTTCTTTATCCCACTTGCTGTGAATATTGACATGTTTGGCCACACAGATAGTAGCAGTGTGTTGCATAACAAGGATTGCTATTTCTCACTCTGTTATGAGAGATACAAAAATACCCACAAATGTCTGAATTCAGATCTCTTTCCTACAATGGAGATCCCCTTCACAGCTATATAATGGTGCCTTTCTCCATGTGGTAACTCCAGAGATCCCTGGCTCAACATGCCCAGAACACATGCATCACATCGTACCATACCCAAATTCCCCTCACTCCAGTGTCCCTTCCCAGAGTGAGGAGTACCACCTCACCTCACCCTGCCCCATTTGCCCCAATCCTGTTTACTCACTCTCCTAAAGGTGTTTGGAAAACATCCACTTCCCTGGATGCAACTGGACATGACCATATTAAGCACTTAATCCAGTCTCAGAAAGACAAATGTCGTGTATGTTCTCTCAATTATGGTTCCGAGATTTTATGTAATTACACACAATCATGTGTGCATATGTAAAATGAAAGCAGACCTGAAGCTTTTTAGGGAACAAGGGGGTGATCGAGAGGATGGAGGGTAGAAAGGGGAGGACAGGAGTGGGGGGGAATATACTCAATGTATAACACATACCTGTGGAAACATTTGTTGAAGTTAAATGTTTAAGAAATAAAGCCACTTTTGAAAGAAAAATGGCCCTTTCTCAGGCTCCCCATTGGCACTGCTCGAGGTGAAGTCCACTCTTCCATGTGGACTCCAGAAGCAGCCTCCTGCCTCTGGTCATGCTGCCCTCCAGCCCCAAGCAGCCCATTCATTCTTGACCCTGCATGTCAGCTGACAGCGCAGATGCTCTTCATAAAGAATAAATGCATTGTGTCACTCCACTATTAAAAACCTCCAAGATTCTCGCTGGCCTCGGGACACAGCACACAGCTCTTCATGAGTCTGTTTCATCTTCCCTGCCTGGCTCCTGCTTACTTATCCAGCTTCAGTTCTTTTTTTTAACGTTTTTATTGGATGAAAATTATATATATATATATATATATATATATATATATATATATATATATATATATATTAACACAACAATATGCTCAGTATCACAAGATATTAGATTTCTTGTGGGAAGGACTGTAAGGTTTCCATTGTATCTTTTTTTCACAGCATCCAGGTGAGTGAAAGCACAGAATGGTGGTACTAGCAGAAGGCCCAGGCTAGGCTTTGAGCCAGTGATCTGAAGGAATATGGCAGGTGATACAGGAGCAGAGTGACAGTATGGTAAGTGGATGGAATAAAACTGAGCATAAGTCAGGTCTTAACCACCGCCACCATCACACCAAACACACACACTTCAACTTCATGTTCTCATCCTTCTCTGATATGCTCAGCTTTATTCCTTCTACTTACCATGTTTTCACTCTGCTCCTGTATCACCTGCCATATTCCTTCAGATCACTGGCTCAAAGCCTAGCCTGGGCCTTCTGCTAGTACCACCATTCTGTGCTTTCACTCACCTGGATGCTGTGAAAAAAAGATACAATGGAAACCTTACAGTCCTCCCACCAGAAATGTCACTGCTGTCCTTGTGACATCTTCATGAGAATTAGGAAAAGAAGTCTCTGCTAGGTAGAGATATGACCAACTCAAAGTGCACTGGTGGGTGAGAAGATATGGCCTGTCCTCGGTGTTGACTGGGACTGGAACAGACAAGGAGGAAGGTTTTCAAAGTGAAAGAACTGGAAAAAAGACAAATGATCATGATAGAAAAGCTTGTGATGTGTTACAATTTGAACTTAAAAAAGAGAAGTGGGAAAGAGAGACAGACACAGGAGCTCATTGAGTCTATGTGAGAGGTTTGGGTTTTATTCTGTATGCAATGGAAGATATATATTTTAGAATAAGAAATCTGTATATAACTGGAATCAAAGATGCTTTGAGGAAAGAAAAGCCTAAGATTGGAAAAACTAGATAAGAGACCTTTGCCCTATGACAAATTGATATTTTTGAAACTTTAAATGTTTCCTCACTCCTCCATGTTTACTGTGCCCCTGTCACCTTCACTGTTATACAACTCCCCAGGACAATCTCCTCCTAGCTTTGGGGTCTCAATAGCTGGGGTTTTAGGAGAACAGAAACACAGCAGGAAAATTGATCCCAAAGGGGTACACATCCTGACCAGGTGTTAGACATGGCTCTAAGGGCTTCTGGTAGTGACTTTACTTGTTGCTGTGATCAAATGCCTGAGCAGAAGCAGCTGAAGGAAGGAAAGGGTATATTCTGGCTTACAGAGTCTAGAGGATATTCCCCATGATGGAAGGGAAGATGTGGCACCTTTGGAGGCCTGCTGGTCAATTGCAGCCACAATCAAGAAGCAGAGAACAAACAGGAAATGAAGCTAAGCTATACCATCTTAAGATCCATCCCTGGACCTGCTTCATCCACCAAGACTCCAGTTCCTAAAGGTTTGACAACCTTTCCCAACCATTTGAAGACCAAGTGTTCAATTCCTTGAGCCTATGGGGGACAGTTCCTATTCAAACTGCAACAAACAGTTTCAGTAGACTACTGAAGAGAGAATGTTCAAAGAATGAAATTTGAAAAACAAACCCAAATCGTCAATGCCATCTAGGAGGAATAAAGAAACATACTTTAAATTGTTTAAGTTAAATAATGTTTAATTATTTAGATGCTTTTAAATTCAAAGATTTTTTTTCATTTAAATTCCAGTCATTCTTAAAATTATGCACATCATGGTGGATGGAGAAGGGAGAAGCTGGGCTCGAGGAAGCAGCTCTTGATCTTTCCAGAAGAGTCCTATGTTCACCTAATTCTAATTGTAACCTTGAAGAAAAATAAATTGTACATTTAAAAAAATCATTCCAAAGAAGATTCTTGTCACAAAATACCTTGATGTTGCATCCCATTTGCAGTTAAAAAGCCCTGTTATAGCTTTAAAATTGATCTTAAAATGTCTCACATTACAAAAACATCCTTTGCATGTAGAATGTAATAAAGGCCATCCATCCTGTGTACCATACTTGGGAAAATTAGGCCAGCATTTTCTCTGATTCTAAGGTTCTTTGGGGGAAAAAATGTCATGCACCTGACTTCTAAAAGTGAACAAATGGCTTATAAGTTAAAAAAAAGAAAAGAAATAGATCAAAGAGGCTCAGATGTGTAAACGAGAATTTTTTTTTAAAAAAAAAAGAGTTTTTGTTTGAAGGATATGTAAGAACCCAAAGAAAACGGAAATTCAGTAAGTTCAAGAAACCAACATATGCCACATCAAGGGACAATGAATAGGGCTGGAAAGATGGCTCAACAATTCTATGAGCTTCCTGTGCAAGCTTGAGGGTCTGAGGGGGATTGACACCACCCAGGCTTCTTTCTCCAGAACCCACATAAACAGCTTGGTGTGGCCATGCACACACATAACCTCAGTTTAGTCAGGAGCAGAGACAGGAGAATCACTGAGGCTCATAAAAGCTCCAGAATTGGGAGGAGTCCATTGAAAGCAAAAACAGGCTAAGGAGTGATGGAAGAAGACATCCATGTTCCCCTCTGGCATCCACAGGTGAGTCCCAGCATGCCACACACACACACACACACACACACACACACACACACACACACACACAGAGAGAGAGAGAGAGAGAGAGAGAGAGAGAGAGAGAGAGAGAGAGAGAGAGAGAGGTCTCTACTAAAACACACAAAACCAAAGAGAAAGAAAGAAGACCAGCCTGAAATAGCCCATATGACTCTGGACATAGGGCAGATTTGCATCAGGGGCTAATGAGATGGGAGAAATTCTGAGATATTCTAGGAACTGCACTAAAGCAGGGCTGGAGCAGAGCAGGAATGGGAGAGAGCTTTGCAGAGGTGCTGACATAGAAGCAAGACCCACATCATTCTGGATTTGTAGACCAAGGCCAAGAGTGAGAACTCCTCTTTGAAATCACAGTAAAAAGGGAGCCATGCAGGCATTTTAAGATGAGTTGAAGTATGATTCCTTATTAGGGAGAGTCATTACTTTTAATATAATGTGCAATTGATAAAAACACAATTTCATTAAAGATTTATATTACTGAACATAAAAAGGAAAATTTTATTTTAATGTGTTACTTTTCATTTTTAAAGCTCCAAGTATCAAGATACTCTGTTCACATAAATAACTAGATAGGAATGAAAGAAATTTTGTTTGGGTGAAGCCTTGCTAAAGGAAGTGGGTCACTGGGGTGGGACTTGAGGTTTTAGAGTTGGTCCCCACTTCCTGTTCACCGTCTGCTTCCTGACTATGGGTGTAATGTTATAGTCAACAGCCCACCGCACTTTTTAAGCCAATCAAGAATACTTTGCTGTTGGCAGTCAAGAGTGAGCTAATGTTCTGGAGGATTCTCGACCCAGAGGGGAAGTGGGATAGAGTTTATAAAGCCAAAAAAGCACAATTACATCATTCTAGGTACAAGGCAGATATTAGAAGTTATAGTTAATCAATAACATTAAACCATCACTACATCAAACCAGGGGCATAAAAGTTACAGTTAACCAAAAACAATGAGCCTCCTGGAGCCACAGAAAACAATAAACTTCCCTGTGCAGCAGGTGTAACTGGTAAGAATGTTCTGTTAACCAGGACCAAGTTTTCAGAGGGGGGAATTCCCAAAGAAATGGAGTTAGCTAAAACAAAATGGAGTTACCTGGAGTAGTTCAATGTGACCATCCTGCCACAATGCCTTGTCCACCATGATGACTGTCTATAGTGTAAGAGAGAAAACTGATGAAAAGTGTGCTATTTGACAAGCTGAGGGGGAAGTCTGAGATTTCCCGCAATAAGCGTACTGGTGCACAGGAAGCAGCTGTCATTGGCAAAGAGATTAACATTACAGAGACCCTTACTCTTCACTGAGACAAAAGAAAGGGGGCCTGAATACACATCCCCAATCCTGATACCACAGTCTATATTAGGTTTTCTGAAAGCCCAGAACAAATAGAATGAAAATGCATTACAAAAGGAATCTATTGGGTTAGTTTACATGATACAGACTGGGTTATCCAAGAATAGTTGTCTTCTCTGCAAACTGGAGAGTCTACGAATGGTAGTTTTTCAGTCTGTGAGGATGAATGCCTCAATTCTGCACCAAAATCTTGGAGGACTCCTGAAGAGACCTGCTGGTGTTCAGTCCATGTGAAAAGGCTGAAGAAGCGGGGCTCCAATGACAGAAACAGGGTAGATGCAAGGAGGAAAGGCAGCTTGGCAAAAAGGGCCACTTTTTCCTGGAACCTGGTCATACAGGTGGCCACCAGAAGGACTACTGATCTGGGAGAAGGTCTTTCTCCTTCAGTTAATCACAGACCTGTGCAAGAGATATATATTGGTTCCTGATTCTGTCAAGTTAACAACAGAGGTTAACCATCACATATGGGATGATCACTTGTTACCGTGCGAAAAAGCCCAGAGAGGAGTGTGTGAGACCTGTGAAAACACTGTGCCTGTCACACATGAAAGGCACAAGATGGAAAGCACAGATAGGAAAAGCAGAGCATGCTGGGGACTCACTTTAGGGGTAAAATCTGCTATGGCTCTCCAATCAGAATCACTATGAAAAATGAGGACAAGGGAGGAGGTAGCAATAACTCCCCACTCTTGACTTCAGCAACTGGATGAACAGTGGTGCTACTGACAGAGATAGAAAAGACCCATTAGTGAAAGAGTTGTTCCAGAAAAGAAACCAAACTTGGCATTTTGGACAACTTGCCTTTGATATATTCAGATGGAGACATCAGGAGTAATATGATGGTTGGGTGTAGAGCTCACCAGAAAGGCAGATGAACGTGAACCAATTGAGAGAATTTGGCAAAGATTTTCTCATAAGGCATTTGCATTATTCCTGAATCTATGTTCTCAATTCATTATATCCCACATACATCATAGAGTGTGCTATTCCTTACTTGCTTTTTTTAAGTAAGTACAGATATCAGAAGGAAAAAGAGGAGTAATGAGATGAGATTAACAACAAATCCTCACAGCTCTACCCAAAGTCAGAAAACTCGAGAACATTCTAGCTATTCGTTTAGAGTCTATGCTAAATAAATAAAATATAATTCAAAAATATGAGATCATTACTATAAAATCTACATTTTTGTGTAGTGTGTGTGTGTGTGTGTGTGTGTGCAGGTGCACTTGTCTTTGCAGATGAGCACGTATGTATGTGTGTGTGGAGACCAGAGGAGAATCTTGGGTACCACCTCGAGCACTGGTCACCTCCATTGGAGACTGGGTCTCAGGTTGGCCTGGAGCTCACCAGTTAGGCTAGACTAACTAGCTGGATGGCAAGCTCCAGGCATCTTCCTGTCTCCATGTTCCCAGTGCTGGAATTATAGCCATGTACCACCACACCTGGCATTTTATGTGGGTTCTGAGGATTAAATTAAGGTCCTTGTGATTTGAGAAACAAGCACTTTACTGACTGAGTTATATCCCTAACTTATTTTAATTTCTAATATGAAAAAATATCTATATTATATCATATGACAGAAGCATATTAACCATCCTGTGCAAGCTATGGTGTTTTTGCTTAGGGAGAAAGAAATCAATAATTACATTGATATTGATAGGATAACAAAGAAAACTCCTGGAAATATACCAATACAAAAAAATTGGCTGGTAGTTAATTTGGGTGGATGATTTCCAGGTGCGTTACTTTTATAAATACTCAATACATTAGCAGATTACTTTTACAATGAGCACGCATTTCTCTATGTATATGCTTTTGCCCCTGCTTCTAGAATAGGGAAAAAATAAAGAGCTATTTTCATAGGAAGAACCAGACAAACAGACTGGAAACTTCAGGTGGTAACCAGAGTTGGGTGGGCAGACAGCTGCTTTGCTACCACCATGATCAAAACATAGCTTGTGTTTATTCACAACACACATGTTCTATCCTCCTACGCAGGGCCAGGTCTATTTAGGTGATGAGAAAACAAATGAATCCATTTTAGTCTCTGGCCCATATAAGCACATAAGGAAATACCCTGCCTTAGATGTACATTTGTAGATTATATCAGTTAATTGGAACCATCCCCACAACCTGGGTGGCTTGGGTCACAATTCAGAAAGTTGGAACTCCAAGATCAAGGTGCCAGAGGGTAGGGATTGTTCTGAGGCCTCTCTCCTTAGCTTACACATGGCCACTGTGTCTTCACATGGTCTTCATTCTGTACATAACCTGAGTTCCACCCTAGATCCCATGTTTGTTTTTATAAAAAGATGTGGCTTAATCCCAGTGCTGGCAAGGCAGATACAGGTAGACCTCTGGGATTCACTCTAGCCTACTTGGCAAGCTCCAAGCCAATGAGAGACCTTGTATCAAAAAGGATGGATGGTACCTGAGTGACAGCACTCAAGGTTGTCCTCAGGCCTCCACATCACATGCACACACATGTGACCTTCATACATTATCCAAGGAGAGAAGGCAACTTTATTGAGAAAACTTCAAGGAAGCAGCAGGCAAGACATAGAAGTGCTTGAAAAATATGAGCTGTGGTGGCTTTTGGAGCAATCTTCTTTTGGTTAGGATGGCCCACCTAGCAATTCCTGTCATGCAATTGCCACCATGCAGATGAGGGCTGTCTTAGTTACTTTCACATTGCTGTGAACAAATACCTGACCAGAACCAACTTAAGGAAGGAAAGTCTTTATTTTCAGCATACAGTTTGGAGGAGATGTTTCATGGCAGAGCAGACATAGTGACAGGAATGAGCACTGGCTTGTCACATAAGCAGTCAGGAAGCAGAGGGTTAACAGGAAGTGGGGGCAGGTCTATAAACCATTAAGCCTTCCCATAGTGACCTACTTACTTGTGGTACTCTGCTAATGAGGCATGGAGGAAGTAAGGTTTCTGCTGAGTCTGGCAGGCTCTGGGAACAGTCTCCTTCCGAAGGAAGTCGAGGCAAATTCCGGGGGCCCCTGTAAATCTTAGCAATCCTGAAAACTCCAAAGCCCAATGCTTAATAGACTAATAAAAATTTCCTTCTGGGTTGTTCAAAGGTATTTTCCTGATTCTACCATATTTGGATTTTAAAAGTTTAACTTCCTTAAAGTTAACTCTTTCAGCAGTCTTACTAATTTCCTTCTCACAGCTGCCCAAGGTGACTCACATGCTGTTATTAAAATTAACTGTTAATGTATATCATTTGCTTTATCCATACAGGTCAAAAATTCTCCTCAGTGGAATTTTCTCTCTGCTAATCTCCACTGATCTTCTTCCTTTACCACCCACTCAAATGCCTCAAACTGCTTCTTTTACAATCCCCTTCCAGTCATTTGCTGACTGCTGTTACTATGAACATGATTCTTAAATACCTTGTCTCCATAAAAATTATTCTCCACCCAGGTTCTTTGATATCCAGTTCTTTAGCCAAAGGATGGGTATCACCTTTGTTTTAATTCCAGGCCCACTGATGTCAGATGCCTCTCCAGTGTTTCTCTTACAGCGACCACCTGCATCACATCAGGGCTCTAGCTTTGCTATGGTGTGAAGGACATTCCAGCCTGTGTGTGAATTCCTCCACCCTTACTTAATGCTCTTTAGATATAATTGT
Organism: Zapus hudsonius; assembly: GCA_004024765.1. Classification (NCBI taxonomy): domain Eukaryota; kingdom Metazoa; phylum Chordata; class Mammalia; order Rodentia; family Dipodidae; genus Zapus; species Zapus hudsonius. Next base: position 61,720 of record PVHP010006083.1, read on the forward strand.
CCCACAGAATTGGAGGAAATGAAGCTGCATTCTGGCCCAGCCTTTGCCAACAGAAAAACTTTCATCCCTCCTGGTTGGTGTGCTGCGATGGAGCTCTCCCTGCAGGAGCCTCAGGAATCACAGGAGCTGCCCTTGCCCAGACCCACCCAGGAGACTTCAGATGTCAACCATCAGCAGCTTGAGGACCTCCAGAGACAATTGACTTCTCTTGCTGAAACAGTGCTCCAGAACCAAAGGACACTACATGCCATCACTAATGAACTTGGGGGACATGGACTTGGAGAAAAATATTGTTTTTATGAGTCTTATATGTTCCCAATGCCCCCATCCCTTTGTTCTATATTTCTTTGACTTCCAGGCTCCTCCCACTCCTTAGTCCACTCCTTGCCGTAGGAACCCTGCTGCTCATAGCCCCCTGTGTCGTTCAGTTTATCAAACGGCAAATAACCAATATCGCTCGGGTCGCTACCAATCAAGTTTTAGTACAGTATCAAACCTTGCCTAAAATAACAGAGGCTTATGATGCCACTGCTCCATTATAAAAACAAAAAGGAGGAGTTGT
>PVHP010006084.1:0-61560 GCA_004024765.1 Zapus hudsonius
AGAGAGAGAGAGAGAGAGAGAGAGAGAGAGAGAGAGAGAGAGGCACACCAGGGCCTCTAACCATTTAATGCATCTGGTTTACGTGGGTACTGGGGAATAGAACCCAGTAGAACCCAGGTCTTTAGGCCCTGGAGGCAAGTACCTTAACCCTGAGCATCTTTCCAGCTCTAAAGTCATTTCTTATTCTTTAGGAAGTCTTTGGGGAATGTTTGTAGTATGTGACTAGAAATGTTTATATATTTTCAGCAACTGTAGAGATGAGTAGTAGCTACTCACCCACAGATATACATAATTTACTAAATTTATAACTACTTTTCACTTCATTTCTAAAAAGTTTTAATGGTCTATCACTCAGCTGAGATTTTTTACTTCTTATTTTCTCATATTGTGTGAAGAATGTTTTCAAAATGTTTCCTTTAAAATATTCCTGCATTCATCTAAACTCAAGTCTAATGCAACATTTGACATATAATAAGTCCAAAGGCTCTGTCAAAGTTTTCTCATATTTTCTCCAGCTATATTAATCATTGTACTCCTGACAAAGCCATTGTGATTCCACTCAGAGGTTCTGAGCATTTCTCGGTTATGAAGTTGGCTTCTCAATTATAAAAGTAGTTACAGTATTTCATTTTATGTATCCAGGACCTTCTTTGCCCTCTGGGAAGTCACAGGGTCAAATTAATTATAGTTCTCAGGTTGAAACATTACGACAATTCAACTACAACATCTGTAAAACATTGCAGTACAATGAAGAAGAAATGGTGATGCGAAGATGAAATCATTTCCAGTTCCCGGACAAGGCACACAGGGCATATGAGCCCTGTCACTGAAAGACAGCAGACAAGCAATGCTGATCTCTCCTCCTGCAGGTGATTGCGCATACGTGAGATACCCACACAGCTGGAATTCCCATTTCCCTACACTACTAGTCCATTTTTTATAAGACTTAAAAATGGTTCAGGAAAAACATATGCTTTCACTAGAGAAATCATCATTGAAAATGTTGTGGGCTGCTACCTCAAATCATCCCTCTGGGGGATGAGGTTCAGAAGTAGAGTACTTCTCTGGCAGACAGAAGTCCCTAGCTTTGACTCTGAGTGTTGAAAAGCAAACACCTCACCATCGTGTGTGTGAGGAGCATAACAGAATATCATGGGCTAGGTGTCATACAAACTGTTGGAATTTATTATTCACAGAAGATCAGAAGACCTCAGATCACGGACTGGCCTGTTACCATAATCTCCAGGTACAATTCCCTAGTAGATGAGTTGGGGAGTGCTCTTCCCTGTGAGGAAGGAAGGTTTCTAATCTCTCATGGGGATTTCACTCCTGACTATTCTTCTCTTTCTCAACTCCAAATATCACACTTTTGAGAGTTATGTACCAGCATATGGACTTTGGAGGAACCCAAACTTTCAGCTGGTGTCACTGGATTTTATATGTGTTGAATTATCATGATTGTAAACAGAGAAACTGCATTGAATATTTGGATAGTTTGCCTGAGTATTCTAAAACAAACTTGCTAATTTATTTTCATTTGAGGACGGTTTGTCTTATAAACTTTGCTACTATTTATATGTTATTGCTTACAAATGTCTGATGATGGGACTGGAGAGATTGCCCAGTGGTTAGAGGTGCTTCCTTGCAAAGCCTGCCCTCAGGGTTCAATTCCTCAGTACTCACATAATACCAGTGTTTCTGTGCAGTCTCTCCTATCTCTCTCTTTCTCTTTCTCTCTCTTTCTCTCTCTAGTTGCAAATAAATAAAATATTTTTAATATCTGATGAGTCCTATGGTTTAATAGGTTTTTTTTTTACCTTTTGTCTCAAAGAAATCTTTTTATTATGGTAAGAACAATCAGCATGAAACATATATACTTGCAAAAATTACAAAAATAATGCAGTCTTTATAGTATAGAAGCAATGTTGCATAGCAGATCTTTTGACCATGTAACTGAAATTACACACATTGGACATCAGTTCCAGATCTCCATCTTCCTCTGAGTTTAGTCCTAGAGGATCACATCCATCTGTACATTTGTCCATTTCACAAACATAATTTGTGAAGCTCTGGGGAGTTCTGAATTGTCAGACATCAAATGTGTACTAACAGGTTTTCAGATTTGGAATGAACATACATCATCATTTCGAACCTGAAATTTTCATCATCTGAACATTTCTATTTTTTTGTTTTGTCACCATTCAATAGAGTTTTAGAAAACTTAAAGGAAAGAACATAGATGCTGAAAATGTGCATGTAATATAAAGGCAGTTTGTACGTAATAAGGAATCTACAGCTCTTGGATAAAATAAATAGGTATGATGTCCAAGTAGTAAAATTCCATTGTATTCTGGTATATAAATTTAAAATTCCTACCGCCTAATATATTTCATAATTCACATTTAATTTGTACCTCTTTTCCATTTTGCATGAAGTTCTCCTAAAACAAAAAGCAATGATTTTTAAAGCAATGTAGACCAAGATTATATTGGGATTCTTGCAGGCATAAGCACAGGGCACATATATTTAACCACTTTCTCTGCTCAACGTTGGCTTAATACATTTCAGCTGCCTTATAAATCACCTCCAGAAAGTGATGTCAAATATAAATAACTCTACTTCCCACATAAGGCTTTCTGTGTTTAAGCAAGTGTACTTTAGCCATATAGCAAGGTCAGAAACAACTAGAGGAAACAATCGATCAAAGTTATAATAAAAGTTTAAGGTTACCAAAAGTGAAAATTGTATGGAAAATAGAAATTATTGCATACTTTCTGGAGGCCTATGATTAAAGAACTCTCCTAGGTTTAGGCTCATGGCTTTCTGAATAGGTACACTTTCACTCACTTAACAATAAAATTTGTGACCTCCTTTGCAATTGTAAAATCCAATTTCTTTTCAGTCAAAGAAGAATTCTACCAAATGTCTTTCTTCCCACTCAGCTGCTCTCCTTTATGTCTCAGAGTTCATAAAGCAATTCCCTAGCCTGAGAAGAAAATAAACAAGCAAATGGCAGTATTTAAAAAGCCCAGGGCTCTGCACCTAAGACGATCTGCAATCTAACATTTATCAAGCAATAGTGAGTTAGAAAACATGTGTGGAAATTCTTCCTGGAGGGAGTTGAGGGAGCTCGTTTGAATCTGCTTTGTCTCATAAAGGAAACATTGTGTTCATAAAACCACAGGAACATTAGGAAAACAGCTGCTTTCTTTCAAAATAGAGCCTCACATCAGTGTAAATTTCATCAAGGGTAGAGCTTAATCAAGTACCCCAGAACATACAAAGTACAAGCCAGTCAGTAATTTCAAAGCAGGAAAAAAAAATACTTTATTTGTATCCTACTACTAAAATAAAACCTTGTGGAGATTACAAATGCAAATGCCATAAGGAAATTACTAATTTTAGAAGTCTCATTTATGTGACTTTTTAATATTTAAAATAAAATATAAGCATATTATAAGGAATATTCTACTTTTCCCTGAGATTTATTCTATGTTGAATTAGTTATCAAATATATGAAGACATAGATTTTATAGTAGTGTTGAGAAGTTGCTTTGATTCGTGTATACACTGTATAATATTTGACTTATATGAAAAACATCTCTACTTCTCAATCACTTATCATTTCTTCACAGTACAAACTTTGAAACTACTTTCTTCTATCTTTTATTTTCATTGAGCATTTTTATTATACATAGAACTGAGTTCCATAAGGATATTTTCTACAAGTGTATCATGTGTGTTTCTTTCTCCACTCCCTGTGTGGGACCCTGCTGAGGGGCATGGAGGATGTAGGGTTTTGCTGAGTCTGGCAGGCTTCTAGGACTGTCTCATCCTTATAAGGAAGTTGAGGCAAAGTCTGAGGGCGCCTATAAATCTTAGGAATCCTGAACACTCCAGCCCCTAGGCAGGCCACATTTGAGGCCTGAGACAAGCAGGCAATTCAAAGCCTAACTTAGTCCAGCTGCAGTAACAAACCTAAGCAATAAGGTTATGTTTCCTCTGATGACATCACAATTCTATACATGTCCATGTATAGTCACGTAGCCCCCTCAATCTATCTATGCAAAATAGGTATCCAAAGGATACTGGCCCCTACCAATCAAACTCATGAGATGCTTGCAGATCTTGCCCTTACCAATCTCCTTGCTTCCTATGCTTCTACCTCTGACTTTTCTCTATATAAACAACTGCTATCTATACAATAAAATGAGAACTGCTCACTGCTGCATTTTCTCTAGAGTTTCATCTCTTGTCAGCTCACAGCTATTTGAAGCCTCTGCTCACCCAGCTTCATGGGCGAACAGGGAGTTGATGTGCGCTGCAACTCCCTAACTAACCCATGGACCTAGATCCCTGTATTGTGCATTGCAAACCAGCGCCTCCTTTCCCGTCATGTCTTCTTATGACAAGGGGCAGAAAGTTCTGCAGCCCCGGCTGAATATCAGTGCATCTTTGGTTCGTAGCCTAGTACTCCTGAAACATCAAATAAACAAAATCAGCTATGAGGACCTTGCTATTCAACAAAGAATTGGATTGTACAAAACAAATTGGGTGGAATCAAAGTGGGCAGTCATTCTGAAGAGAAAGCAAGACAAAGCTGGCTCAAAGCAGCATTGCATGGCTCCCCATCTGTTCCCTCAGACCTGCCTACACTGCACAGGCCTCAGGTGCTGGAAGGAGAAGGATATTATAGGATGCTCCTGCTCCTGAGGGACTGTGTGTAGGCTAGGAAACTAGATAGCAGAACAAGAAAGGGAAGCAAGAGGTATGGAGAAAGGGAGGAAGGGCCATAAAAACACAAAAACGAATCAAGGCTGGGCCATGGAGAGAATCTGGGGTGAAGAGGGTTTGGGAGAAAGGAGGAAAGGAATCAAAATAATTTGTTTTAGAAACGCCATAAAGAAACCCAAGTCTTTGTACGCTAATAAAATTTTTAATTAAAAATGCTACAATATGATTTTTCATAAGGACTTTTGAAGAGCAGGGACACAAACTAGAATAAAATCAGTTTCCAAATCTTTGGTCTCCATAGTTCGTCCCTTTATGAAGGAGAGAACGGAAATAGATCCTGGAGAAACACGAAGGTCTTCAAGTCAACAAAGCCAAAGCCAGAGAGAGCAACGCTACGAGGGAAAAATTAATTTCCTTCTCACCATTTCCCCATCCCTTCGAGATGCTGCACCTGAACTGAGCCTTAAGTTCCCAGCTAAGTATGTATATTGTAACACCAACTTCAATGATTTGAATATATCAGTTACTTTCTCATTGCTGGGCCAAATACCTGATGAGCTTCACATTAGGAAAGGAAAGAATTTCAGGGTACATGTCCAGAGACAATCCATCATGGTGGAGAAAGCAGGGCAGGAGCAGGAAGCCTGTCATCACAGCACCACACCAGCAGGGAGAAAACTCACAGAACAGCTCGCAGGCTCAGGCTGTAAAATCTCAACGCCCAACTCCAATGACCAGTCATCCTGCTCGGCTCTGCCACCTAAAAGCTTCCACAATTTTACCAAACAATGCCACCAACTGGGCAGCAAGGATTCAAACACGTGAGTCTATGGGGGACATTTCATATTCAAACCACCTCAATCAATGTTCAATTCTGGGGGGAGAGAAAGCACCAAAATTCTATCATTGGGGATCACAAGGTGAAGAGAAATCAGTGTTCTTGCTGGAGGAGCCAGGGGCACGTTGACTACCCCTGAGGAGCAGACAGTCCAATCAATGAGCCAACAAATGAACTGAACACTTTTCAGGTAAGAAGCCAAAATCGCCAATAAATGCATGAGAAATGGTCAAAGATTTTAGTGATGACAGAATGCAAATGAAAGCTCTTTTGAGGTTCCATCTCACCCCAATTTGAAAGTCTATCATCAAAAAAAAATGTTGGTGAGCAAACAGACAAAAGAGACACATACATTATTCATGGAATGTACATGTACTAACTTATAGCAGCTATGGAAATTATTCAGGAGGGTCCCACCAAAATTAAAAATAGAATTATCATATGATTCGTTTATACCACTTCTGGGTTTGTACTCTGAAGACTTAAAGTCAGCTTAGTAGATAGCTACATACCCGTGTTAGTTCCCAAAATGTTCTCGAAAGGGAAGTTATGGAATTGGGCTGGGTATCCATCAATCTATGAATAAAGAAAATGCAATATACATATATACATATATATATGATGAAATATTATCATGAAATATTACTCAGCCATACAGAACCAAGCAACTAAATGGAACTGAAGGTCATTTTATTACGTGAAATCTGCTGCCTCACAAATTAGAGTATCATTTTTCCTTCATTTGGAATCCAGATGAGAAGGAAGCTTCAAAGTAAAAGGGGGACTATTAGGTACTGTGGGAAGGAGCGAGCAGAGGCAGGGGGAAGGGACAGGGAATAGGCTGAATAATGAGAGTACATTACATGCATGTATGGAAATGTCATGATGAAACTTACTAATAATTTTACAATTAACATATACTGATGAAATATACTTTGCATAGCTTATTGATGGAGTTGTAATTATTAGTACTGTTCACAAGCTTGCCCTCCACATCCGCCAAATGTAAAAGGAAAGTCTCCCAATGCAAGTGTAACTTACAACCTTGCAAGGATGCTCCAGCTGGTCTGGAGAATCCCACCAGGAGAAAAGGAGTCCTGGCACTGGAGAGGCGATGCTGAAATGCAGGGTTTCTTCCAGTCCAACAGCGCCACCTGCCGGATGATTCCACAAGTACAACGTAAAAAACAGGCTGCTGGTACCCAACTTGATGGTAACAAAAATTCAACAAAGGGTTCCATATTTCTTGTAGGAAGGAAGAGCAGGCTGGACTTAAGAGCACAACCAACCTGGCCCAAGTATCATCTCAAATTTAAATGCAAAATTGTTTGTTACATTTTGGGGGACATTTTATTTCATCCTCTACTGTCTGAAAACAAAATCATCAAATCACTATGAGACCTCTGCTTGCTCTAAATACTTTGGATTTGTTGACTGATTGAAAGCTCCATTAAGACAAAAGCTGTTGGTGCCCATCAATGATACAGCCCAGTGATAAATCTAGAACATAATTGTGCTAAGAGACAGTTGCCAATGTGGGAACAATGAAAGTCATGACCTTCCATAAGCAGTACTCCAAGGGTGTGGAAGGATGAATGACTAGCTCGTGGGCTGTGTTCTATGCCATTGCTCTCTCTTAAACCACTGGGAAGTCCATGAGGTGACAGATTAAAATATCCCCTTAAGGATCTTAACCCATGGCTGTTGAGGGTCACTCAGAAGGGAGGTCCAGACTCTTCTCCAAGGAGACTGTCTAGACCTAATCTGGAATTAACCACCCATTTTGAAGCTACAGCTCTCTGAATAATTACTTTGGATACTGAAAATGTGCACGATTAAGTTTTCTGTTTCTTAGGCAAAAACCAGTATTATGTGCACACTTGTAACTCCTGAGCAAATTTAGCCTGTTCTTCTGGTGAGAGGCCACCCATGCCATGGGATCCTGTCCTCTCTGGCTAGGAGAAAGGTGACTGCATTTCATATTTGCTTTTCTTTAGACTCAATTTGGGTGGCTTACTGCTTTCAAACACACAGCTAATATTTTATTTTACTCTTTTGGTTCTATAACTCTTGCCTAAACTTAACTGGGTTGTGTTGTCTGTTGTGTGCCTTCTGGGTCATATGCAGCCTGGCCATGATACTCACCTGATCAATGAGTCTTCCCTGCTCAGCAATGGAGAACTAAGCAGGCTCTTAGTGGACATGTCAAACGCACTATCTAAGGCATTTGCTCCATTTACAAAGCAGAAAAAGCTCTTCTAATGTTGACTTACAGTGAACTCACTCTCAATTATTTTAAACATCTTGATTGTCAATAATTAGATACATTGTATGAGCAAATCTTGTGGAGGAACCCTCATTTCCCTCCTCCCTGTCCCCAACCCATTGAGGACCCTCCTCGGTGGACATACTGGATCTGTCCATGGTAGGGGACATTAATTACACCAGAGGTAGCCAGTTCTGTTCAGCTCCCTGAGTCATGGTGGGTGAGTTTTAAGTCTGCTCTTAGGACATACTTTATGATGAAGCATACAGATTACTGAATAATGATGAGGCTGTGCAATCATTACAAGGGTCACATCTAAAATATTTCTGGGCTTGACACTTCCTGTTTTCTTCTCGTCTCAGCCTGACCAACCAGAGATGCACCCTGAAGCTCTGGCTGGGTTGCCTTACATGAGAAAGACAATGACCTCCAGGATGGGTCTACGGCTCTCCCTCTCCTCTTCCTTACATGCCAAGACAGGGAATAAAACAGATGTCTGTTAATCCGTTTGGAAAGACGGCTTATCTCATTACATCTGACACTTAGGACAAGATGTCTGTGTCAGAAAGGACAACCATGGGAAAGGTTACACCTATTGAGTTGTGACATCCCTGGTGACATAGGGGAGACTATGGAGAAGGGATATGTATTCCTTGGAGGATGCAAGGGAGGCATTGTAATTATGTTCCCATAACGCTAATTTGTAAACACAGTTGTATAGTAAGCATATTTTGTACTTTGAACCTGGACCTTTGAATTGCAAAACTATAAAATATCTATTGCTTGGCTTTAGTTTCTTACTTCCTGTATTAATCAGTTAATTAATCAATTCTTTTCTTTTCAAGTTCAGGCCTCTGTGTTTTCTTTTGAAAAAAGATTATTTTGTTTTAATCTTGTTTTTTGTCAATTCTTATTTGATATTTTGTTCACCATAAAAGCTTATTTCACCATTTTCTTCTTAGTACAATACTTAAAAGAGAACTTCAAATTTGGGCTCAATATTACAAATCCATCTGTAGTACTAATTCATCACTTTGATATATTGGCCGGGGTTTAGATCATATTCTTTTATATTATTTTGATTTCTTCAACATACATTTCATAGGATTTTCAGAATTGATAGATATAAATATAGAAGATAGATATAGATGTATTTTAATGTTAGCTGTTATAATTTTCATTATCAAAACATACCTTTTTATTTCTAATTCATATTGGGAATTCTTTATATTTATATACCTTTTAACTCAGTAAATTACTCATACTTCCCAGATCTCCTCTCATTTTTACAATGCATACTTACATGATTTTGACATTAAAAAATAAAATCTTTGGTAATTATTTTTGTCATTCTTTAGTTTCTGGCCTTTCTCTGTAGTAATAACCCAAAATTTACTGTAATGTCCTTTGTTATAGTGCATTTTCCCACAGTCGGAAATCAGTGTTTTTATTCTAGAAACATTTCCCATTGTGTTCATCATGAAAAATTCTTGTTCAGACATGTTTTTTCTTCCCCCTTTGTTTATTGTTGCTGGGGGGGGCGATGTCTCTGGATATTCTCCCCCACCATGGCTCTTACATTCTATCCACCTCGTCTTCCACTCAGTTCCCTGAGTCATGGTAGGCGAATTTTAAGTCTGCTTTATTGTTGAGATTTTAAGTATCTGGATCTTTGCCCTGGGTTGTGTTGGGTATCATTGGTGTCTGTCTCCATTGACCTTTCATGGGTTATCAGACTTGCTTTGGTGATTGGTCTCCTGTTTGTCTCCTCACTTTCTTGTAGGTTTCATTTGGGCCTTGTGTGAAGACCAGGGTGGTTTGTCTCCTGCCAGGATGTCAGCCATCATCCAATGTCTTGTTGGTGGAATTGAGTTGTCTCTGGCTCCCTCAATGCCTTCTGAAAAATACAAACAGAATTAATGTCTAGTGTTGTTTGTGTCCTGGTAACCCTAGGCATTTTTGTTTTAAATTTATCGTTGCTATGGCAAATCCTTTCTTTTAAGTTTTGCTCTGTGTTATTTTTGAAAGATTTCCAGTATGCATTGTGCATATAAAATTTTAAATCACTAATTTTTTGAAAATTTGAAATGGTAGGTATAATAGCAATAAGTGTTTTTCCCATGATACTACTATTTAAATATATCAAATGTTTTTCCATGTTACTATATACATATGTATATACAAAGCTTATATGCATTAAATCTTTCTCTCAAAAGCATGGGACACATTAACTTGTTTTAAACCTAAGCTAATATTTTGATAGATTCAATGATTTTACAGTCATGTACCTTTATGCTTACCTGAATATTTTAGACATTATTTGTTATTTGGGGATGTGCCACTGTTCTGTTTATACACAGTTATGTTTAGTACAATATATAAATAGCAATGTCAACATAATAATAATTTTATTTCTACTACATTTGCCAAAAATATATTTTTCAAAAATCTACTAAACTTATCAATAAAAATTAATGATTTATGATTTTTATCAGCTAAAATCCCTTGTGTTTTATTTTACCATCTTACTTTATTCAATACAATTCCCATTGTGATCATAAAATTATGCTATTATAGGAAATTCCCATTTTACATGGTTTACACAGAAGTTGATGTAGGAACTCTAGTATTGAAATGTGCTGACTACTGTCCAACAAATATCTACTCCTTCCACTTCTCTGGGATGCTTTCCTGTCCTTTGACTTTTTTTGTGACCAAGATATGTTTTACACAATAGTATTAATGAGATACCATTCAAGTAGGTTCTTTGGTTAGATTGCAGTTCAGCTTCCTCATGCAGATAAAAATTTACTGTCCCTGCCAACTGAGCCTTGAGGGAAAAAATATGAAATAGACCTGAACGCATTTCTCAGTTTAATGTACAGCCAATAGGTTCAATAAACTCTAACTAGTTCTCTGATTCATAAGCAAGTGTTTAGGTCAGAAATATTGATAGAAACGGGAGAGATGAGGGATAAAAGATGGATATGTATATAGATCATAGATACTTAAATGATGATAAATGATTCATCAATGGATGGATGCTAGAGATATATGATAGATAAGTTAAATAACGGATAGCTTTATAGATAGAAGACAGAGAAACAGATAGATACATGGATAATATATAGGTGATAATAGATATATAGATGAATAATGCAGAGATGTGAAAGACTGGGTGTTGATTGATTAAATAGGTTCTAGATGACAGATAGCTAGAAGGATAAGGACAGAGGTGTTCCTGAACTTATGATGAGGTCACATCGTGACAAGACAATTATAAATGTAAAGTTTAAATTTTAAATATTGCAAGTTGAAAATAAATTCAGTATGTTTAACCTATAAAACACCTCAGATTAGCAACAGAGTGTAGAGTAAAACATTGATTGTTTTCTCTAATGATCACATGGTGGAACTGTGTCTTTGACACTCACTCCACCGCATCACAAAAATAAGGATCCACATGTCACAACCCAGAAGAAGAGGAAAACCCAAACTTCAAAGAAGTTATAATGACATGCTTGTGGCTTACACACATCTCAAGAATTTTATTTTTAAATATTGAGTTGAATGAGTAAAGTGGTCGGCCATCTATGTGTATGAGCTGGGTGGCGAGGCTCACAAAGACACAGAGGTACAAAATTCTAGATAGACAAAGAGACAGAGACAGTTACTTATTTTTAGGAATTGGCTTAAAATATTGTGACGGCTATCAAATCCAATATTTGTAGGGAAGTTCAGCATCCAGAAAACTTGATCAGGATGCCTAACCAAGTTTTCCTTCGGGAAATGTCAGTCGCCTAAAATTCTTCAGTAAATTGGGTAAGGCCACCAAGATTACAGATAATCATCAGCTTTATTTGTAATCAACTGACCTGAAGTGCCAGTTACATCTCTAACAGCAGCTTAGCCTATGGTTGACTCGGTAAATATGATCTAGCAAAGCTGGTGCAGTACATTCGCCCCCATTGTCAGAACATAAACGTGGCTAGTGGAAGAGGCTTTGATTTTGATTAGGTTTAATGAAGCGATATAGTTGAATTAGGAGCACAAATCAAACCTTTGAGATAATGCTATGTAATAGAATTCTTTTGCTTTTAATAAACTAATGATTGTCGTTATGAGCGGTTCCTAGAAGCAGGCATAGTGGTGTTCACCTGTAATCCCAGCACTCTGGAAACTAAGCAGGAAAACTGTGATATGAGTTTACAGTCACACTGGCTACACAGAGGAACATTCTCCAAGGAATAAAATAAAACAAAATGGCTCCTGCACATTGACAAGCTCCCATTAAGCATCTATGAATTTTGTGATCTGACACGATTCTTCCATGAAGCAAATCTGATTATAGGTCAGCTGTCACTTTAATTGGTGACACCTATGCTGATTTTAATTGATGACATTCATTTCAAATGTTGATATATACCTGTAAGATATAAACACATAAATCATAACTTCCAGCCTCAGAGCTATATTTTATAATTTGACATAAAGTTTTCCAATGAAAATAAAATGAATGTTTTGCGCATAATTAATATTCCTTTTCAAAGATTATATACAACTCAGTTATTGAATCATCCTTTTAAGTGAACATTAACTGACCTTCTAGTTAGGTAAGGCCTGGGCCATGAACCATTTCACTAGCTCCTGGACTTGTTCTCATAGATTCATGTACAGTAAATGACATTAATATAGGTTAATCTATGATGTATGTGCCAGGGCAACATAAATGTCTCATTCCTAATATAGCATACATTTATATTACCATCAATTGCTTATTATTTTTAATGAACTCTTTCAGTTAAATTCAATTTTTGTTATATTTTTCATGTCAGAAGTATAGAAGACTAATTTATGATTTTGGAAAAAATTTCTCCCTTTCAACCTCTATAAGATGATTCTGCATGTCTACCCTTGTGTTGTGAATGGTATTGCCTCCAGACAAATACTATGTGCTTGACTGCTCACAGCAGAAGTTATGACCAGGTTTCATATTTGGCTAATGGCATTTGAATGGAAAAGAAAAGCTTAAGGAAAAACTCAAAATGCAAGTGTAAGGTTGTTCATTGTGCTCTCTTCCCAGCACATAGTCATTGCTGTCCCAGACCTCTGTCCCCTTAACCCCGAAGAGAATGAAAACCAACACAGCCCTCTGAAGGGAGCATTGATAAATCAAGCCATAAAGATGTTAAATGGGTTAATTGGTGAGTTTGCATTATTTTCAATCTATTTTGAACAAAAAAAGCATTTAAAACACTCAAAATCAGTAGGCGATTCGTGTAATTTGTTGCTTTTCATTGCATATGCCTCTTCATCAACTTTCTTAATGACTATAATTTCAGAGGTTTTTTTCATTTAGATTCAGGAATTAAACATGATTTATAGAGATTCTTTGTGGTGGTTTGGATGTAAATGTCACCATAAATCTTTGTGCTTCAACACGTAGTCCCCAGATGCTGGGAAGTGTTAAGGCAGTGTCAGAACCTTAAGGAGGAGCCTTGCTGGAGGAAGGGTCACTGCAGGGCAGAGCCTTGAGGTCATGTAGCCTGACCCCACTGACTGTCTGTGTCCTGACTGCATGTGATATGAGCAGCAGACCACCTTTGCCTGCCACCATGCATTCCCCAGCATAACGGAAAGTAAACCCTGGAAATGTAAGTCAACAGAAACTCTTCCTATCTTGGGTTACTTCTTCTCATCTATTGGTCACAGAAATAAGAAAGTAATGCCAACCATGAAAAATTTTTGCTATCCTAATACTGTAGAATTCAAAGGATATTGTCATTAAACTACTTGTATATCTTCCTATTTTGCATGCTTCATTTTATCTCCCCATAAACTATCTATATTGGCCACTTGTTTTGAATTAGGAGACTTTCTGAAGTATTTTTTTGTTAGATAAAGAAGCTGAAACTGCCTATTCCTGGTATCCCTTTTATTAAGACCACATGCACATGATACTTAACTACCTATATGATAGGCATTTTCTTCAAAAAATGCTTATATGTGCAGTATTTTGTTAAATTTTTAAAAATATTTTATTTGAGTGAGAGTAAGAGAGGCAGACAGAGAGAGAAAATGTGTAGTATTTTAAATTAGTATGTTTTAATGAATTTCTTCAAAGCAAACCAAATTGTTCCATCATTGAAAACTTCCAACTTAAAATTATATTTGAAATTCAAAAGTCATGTTTTATTTTCACCTTTACTAACACACACACACACACACACACACACACACACACACACACACACACACACACAAACACACACAATTCATTCTTTTATCCTGTCCCTTGTAGATATATGACTACTTAGGTAGAGTCTGATTTCCTAGCTTTCTTAGATAAAGACTGTACCAACATTCCACCAATGAAAAATAATTGAACATCATGGACAGCCTCTATTCTTTCATTAAAAAGAAAATCATTGCATTTTTTCTTTACTTTCAGACAATCTTGGGCATACATGCATAATGTGTCAGCAAAAATGGATGACTTCCAGGATGTTATTTTTGAGCACGTTTTGACATAAATTAGGTACCTGTTGTACGTCCTAGAGCAGAAGTCCTGTTAGAAATGGCAGTTCTCTTGCTGCTATGTAAGAGAATAGATAGGGATGTTATTTCACTTATTTGCTTGGCTCTTCATGAAACAGTGAGTTATCTGCCTTCTCCTTCATGGTTCTTAGGTATGAAGTGTGGTCCATTGTGGGTCCCAACTATGCTTGCTCTCTGTGTGCTTATAACACCATACAACTCTTAAAACCAACACCAAGGTGCGATTTGTCTCGTGAAATGGTGCATAAGAGTGATCATACCATATTATGCATGCAGTCAATGTAAAGACTCATAAAGACAAGTCTTGTTAATGAAGGTCCTTGAGGAGTCATAATAATTAATGCTATCAAACGATCTTTGTTTTGCTATTCTGTATAAAGACCTAGGAACTTTGTGTGCACACCTGACACGAGAAACACTTGTGTGATTTTTTTTTCTGCCCAGAGCTGAACTAGCTACTTTTATCAAGAAATACCATTTTCACTTAAAAGAATTTCTGCAACATAAGCTAGCAGATTCAAAACTGAGTATTTTCCAAAAGGTAAATGACTTACAATATCTGTGAATCATGATGATGCAATGTGAAATTTCAGGAAAATAAATGAATTTTGGGAAATTTGTCCCCTTATCCACCTACCCAGAGCTAAGCGGCTTCCAAATAATCAGACTTTTCCGAAGTGAACGAATTTGTCTGTGTGTGTTTTTGCATTTTGATGCTGTATAATGAAATATGAGACTCTGTGGAAGGTCCATACTTAGGGAACATTTTCCAGATGGTCAGTGAATAATGATACAAATCCATGCATGGAAAAAAGTGCCAGATATGCCAATGCATGTGAATGTAGAAGATTACAATAAGTTTATTGGTAATGGTTTTGACTACATATCATGTAACTTTGAATAGAGCATAACATCAGATGTGAATGTATTAGCAGACTAAGGCTATCCACAACTACCTGGATGGGCTTTAACCACCTTGCTTTTCCAAAAACACATCTCTATGAAGCAAGGTGTTTTTCACATATTTCACAAAAATAATTCAATTTAGAGCAGATAGGAAATTCACTTGTTTTTTCATGAACCAGATTGGAAAGAAAAACATAAAACTGAGAACTAGCATCTCTCTTCCTATTCACTTATTTTTTTAACTGTGTCACTGTGCATAGTGTTCATTAAATGCATTTTAATGTCAGCATATTACTTATCTAGAATAACTATGCTTTGCATTCTCCATTTAAAATTTTTTGCATGTGTATGGAATGCATTTGTGTATGCATGTTTGCATGTATGGAAGTGTGTGTGGGTTGTGTGTGGGGTGCACAAGTACGTGTACACATGCTTGTGGAGGCCAAAAGTTGATGCCATGTATCTTCCTCTGTCTCTCTCCACATTATTTTTTTAAAAAGTAATTTTATTGATTTATTGATTTGAGAGAGGGGGGGCAGAGAAAGAAGCAAATAGAGAGAATGGACTCTCCAGATATGTGCCACCTTGTGAAACTGGCTTTACATAGGTACTGGGGAATCAAACTCAGGTCCTTCTGCTTTGAAAGCAAATGCCATAACCACTGAGCATCTCTCCATTCCAACCTTATTTTGAGACAGGTTTTCTTACTTAACCTAGAGCTAACCTATTCACTAGACAAGCTTGATAACCAAACCCCGAGGAGCCCCCTGTCTTCACCTTCTCAGATCTAGAACTACCGGGGAGTGGCACCAGGTCTGGCAATTTCCATGGGTGTTGGGGATATAAACTTAGGTCCGTACTCTTGGGGCCAAGCACTTTACTGAGTAAGCCACTGTTCTAGCCCCCATTTAAATATTAACATGGTTCACATCAATAGATATACAGACCATAAGCAAAGTCCTTGGAGTCTTTAATGGTGCTTATGGTTGCAAAGAGATTTCAAAAGCCACAAATTTGCCCTCCCAAAAAAATGTCTTCACAAAATGCTGGGATAACCTTAAACAACAACCAAAAAAATGACATCAAATGGCATTCCCCATTTGATATATCCGGATGTGTCTCATATTGGTAGTAACCCTACTTAAACCTGAGTTGGTAGTCAGGGGCCTTTCCCCATCTGATCCATTTGATTACTGCAATCTGCCACTGTTTCTATTTTCTCTGTGTAGAGTGAATCTAATTTACGAATGGTATTTCATTAATTCTATTTTTTTCCATCTCATTTTTGATGATGGACTACTTAAGTGCTGCATTTCAAGCCTTTTATTCAGCAATCATAGTTTCACTGTATTCATTGTTGAATTTTTAAAATAGAAAATAATGCCTGTTGCTGCAATGAATATGTGGGTGTGCCAAGTGAATTGCCTCAGAGCTATTGACATCTATGGGCACTGCTTCATAGTCCAAGGTTGTCTTCTGTCCACTCAGAAATTCCTATTAACCTTGGCTCTCCCTGGTCTCTGCCTTCTGCTTTCTTTTCCTCACCCTGGTCAGTAGATTTTCTCAAGTAGGTGTCCATGTCACTTCCTCTTCCTTCAAATAGTGGTGTTCTGTGGAGAGCTGGCAGTGTTCCCGTGTGGGCAGCTCCTGTCATGGGGTAGTGAGGGTCAAACCATCACTGAGGACTAAGGTGGATGCTTTCTTCGTTCACCACTGTCATCATTTGGTACTGTGTACATCCAGGCTCTTACTGCCTATATTCCAGCCAAGAGTATTTGAAGAGCTGAAAAAGCACACTAGGTCGGCTAAGGGCAAAAAATTAGGACAAGGTAATGGGCTGCAATTATTTTCTTTTTCTCACAAAGAATCTAAAATACGGATGCCCGGGAACAGCTACTCTCGTGGGGACATGGCTTTTGCTTGTCTGGGCTCAGGAGCACATGGTAATGGTCAGGTTTTCTAACCTCTGCCCTGTATTGCTGACATGTCTGGGAAGCAGGCTTTCCTGATTCAGTATATTAGCTACGCTTTACTGGGGAGTACATGATTCCTCCAGCTTTTGTCCACAATCCAAAGTCCCAGGAGAAAGAAAATGTAATCTTTTCACGACCAAAACCTGGCAAAATGAAGATCGGCATGCATTTCAGTGTAGAACTGTGCACATATTTGCTGACAGTTATTCCCCAGTCTTTCTTCCTGCTGCTCCTTGGATGTAGATTCCCTGGATGGGAGATTTTTGATGTTGTTTTGTTTGGTTTCTTTGGTTTTGACATGCCTGACCCCATTCTGTAACACACCTTATTCTCATGTCTCTCCAAATTCCATTACCCTTTGTGGTGTTTCCTTCTCTTCTCCAAGTTCGCCTTTTCATTGCTTTCCTCAGCACACTTGATTAAAGAGGATGTCTTTCTTGCTGCAAGACTGAGTTTTAATTGGCCTTTGTTTCACCATTCTTTTAATGTTCACTATTTGCCACCTGGAGTTCGGATGTTGGGAAAATGACATAATGAAATTTGCAGGAATGTGAATGGACGTGGAACAGATCATACTCAGCAAACAAACAAGACCAGAAAGACAAATGTTGCATATTCTCCCTCATCTGAGATTCTTTTTTTTCCATGTAACAACCATTAGAACAGCTTCATGCATGTTTCTTATCCTCTTATCCCAGTGTATAGATCACCCCAGAGTACTTTCCCTGTACCTTAATATAACACAGAAATCACCACTTGCTATCTGCCCCCAGTGGCAGAGATTTGAGGATTTTATTTTCATGATTACTATATCATTAATAGCAGAGGCTCATGTATTTCTCATCCTCCTGCATTCTGGGAAACCAAGGGTGCTTCAAAGAGACTCCCACCAATGAGTCATAAATTACTCTGATTACTTCCCAATATACTGGCTCCCTCACATCCAAGGGGATTCCAAAGCTTCCCATTAAAATGTCATAAAATACTCAGGTTAGTCCACAGTGCATTGGATTCCACCAAGTTCAAAGGAGCAGCAAAGAGCCATGCAAAATTTGTTCACAAAGAAGCACCTAGAAATGAATAGAAGAACATTATTTACAAATCCCTCCCAGTTTAAGTCACATATGTCTTACCTACTCAAAGTCAGTGAATTGATAAGGAAGGACATTTACATGTGAACTCCATGTAAGGATTGGTGAAGGTGTAGACATTAAGTCAGTATTGATGCTATATTGTTTGAAGTGATAGTTAAACTTCCATTGTTAAACTGGTCAGATTAAGAATCAACTAAGAGAACTTCCTCTTGAGCTGCTCTGTATAGGTGTCTCCAGGAAGGACTGAAGGAGGGATGAAGACCTTTCCCTAGACTGAACATTCTATGCATAAAAAATCTCCAGAAGAACACAGTGTCTTTTGCCTGGTTGCCCATGCTACCCTCTTGTGGGTGGGCTGACCCTGTTGTTCCTAAGCTTTCTGGACATTGGAACCTGTCCAGCTTCATTGACCTTCCAACATGACAGAAGACCAGCAGCTCTCCTGGAATCCTCTAGACCTTTAGTGCCAGATTGGGACTGCTGAGGCACACAGCCATGTGAAATCAATGGCTACAGGGTTCTCCAATTCTCCAGCCTATAGTCAGTTATAGTTGGACTACACAGCCCTTATCCTGTAAACTAATCTAATAAATCCCTTTTATACTACATGTTTATTCTATCAGTTCTGTTCCTCCAGAGAACCCTAATATATTTACTATCTGAAAAATTAAAAAATTTATGTATATATGTATATATGAATACATATGAAGTGATTTACGTAGTTTGATGATATAGTGAATGAGATGATCAGTATTTATATTGTGAGCCATAAATGTCTTTATTCATAAAAACTTTTACTAGAACCCCAAGGAGAACTTTTTTAAAATTTATGAAATTTCCACTAATGATGTGGCTGAAAGCTGTGAATCTGTTGTTTATAAATTCCACCTAACCATTGGGTCACTTGTAAATTTTCATATGGAAGGGGAGCGGAGCATGATGGCAGATGAGTAGCAGCCTTGCCAGGACTCTCTCCATAAAGGTTTGATTTTCCAGCTGGGACCCAAACCCCGGACCCCAGCCAGCCCTGAACCCAAGCTCACCCTCTCCCCAGATCCTGCACCAGCCCAGACAGGGTTCCCCAGTGGCTTTCTGCTCTGCAAAGGAACAGAGCGCCACCACTCCCCCACCCCAAGCTCCCGCCATCTCCCATTGTTCCTCCCAGCCTCGTCCCAAGCCCTTGCTGGCTGAGCACCTCTCCCTCCTGGGGCCCCTTCCCTCCAGTGCCCAATCCTTGGGTGCGATTCTCTCTGTGATCCCCCCCCCAAACACACAGGCAGATGTGCTTCTAGGGCAAACTGACCTAGCTTGGGCCGCAGCTGAGGTCGGGGCCAGGCCTCTGGCAGATACCTGGGAACCGCTGCCACTGCTGGGAGGGCAGAGGCCAGTTCAGGCAGGGACCACACGCCACTGCCAGGAGGGCACAGGTGATTTTGGCGGGCACCAGGGACCGTGTGCCACTGAAGGGAGGACACAAGTTGGTCCAGGAATTTGAGAACACAGATTACATGAGCAATAGGAAGCTCTCACCAGGCTCTTGAGTCTGGGCAGCTGGGGCAGGGATGGTGCATGGAATCAGAACAGGTACACCAAGTACTGGCCCATGGGGAGTCTAGAGCCTTGAGTCCCTACTGCTAGTGGGGGAGAAAGCATTCCAGATATGCTTGCTACACTCAGGTGGGAAAACACTGGGCTCTATATCTTGGGGTGCTGGGGCTGTTTCTACTGAAGCATACCAATTGGGGACCGGGGCCTATGAGGTGGCTCTAAGACTAAATAGTCACATACAGAGGGATCCAGACAGGTAAAGATCTGAGCCTGGCTGGGGGGCAAAACACCCCAAAAGGAAAGACCTCTGTTTAAGATCAAACCCAGTGATCTTTCCACTGGAAGCAAAGCGGGCTGAACAGCACTTTCCAGGGTGCCTGAGTCCCATTCCCCTACCTGGACATGGGCATAAAGCAACAACAGCAACAACAAAAAGAAAACCCACAGAAATCAAAGATGGAATTCCCCAACTCAGGGCCCCTAGTCCCATTATGGAACAGAAAAGTGGCAAGGAAATGGAGACAACAAATATACAATCCCAAAGAGAGAATAATATGACTCCTGGCCACAACTGCAATGAAAATATGAAGCAGTTAATGGCTGATATGGAAACTTTGAAAAGAGACATGAATGAGATGAAGCTCACCAACATAAGCATAGACTCCAGACTGAATTTAATGGAGACAAATATGAATGAATTCAGAAACACATTAAGTGAATTGAAGGTGAACCAACTACGAGAGGAGCTAGACAATCGATTGGTTAAATTTGATGAGGACTTAAGAAAACTTAAAAAAATGATTTTCAGGAATCCCTAGCAAAAAACAAAAATAGACTGGAAATTGGATCTCACCCAAGAATTGGAGACCATAAACAAAATTATAGCAGAAACCAAAAGTGAAACAGAGTTGTTAAAAACCTCCCTTGAATCAATCAGTCCCAGAGTTGACAATCTGGAGGACAGACTCTCAGACGTTGAGGAAAAGACAGAAGGAATTAATAAGGATGTCATAGGTTTCAATAAATTCAAGAAATCAAGTGAGCAAAATTAGAGGGACCTATGGGATACCATAAAGAGGCCCAATATTAGAATCATGGGGATCCCAGAGGGAGAAGAAGCTCAGGCTAAGGGAATAGGAAATATTTTCAACAGAATTATTCAAGAAAACTTCCCTTATCTAACAAGAGAAAGCCCACTCAATATTCAAGGGGCCCAGAGGATTCCAAACAGACAGGACATGAAGAGGAATTCTCTAAGACACATTTTAATAAAGATGCCTAACATAGAAAGCAAAGAGAAAATACTCAAAGCTGTAAGAGAAAAGCAAACCATAACTTATAAAGGAAAATCCATCAGACTTACCTCAGACTTCTCATTAAAAACCATGAAAGCTAGAAGGGCTTGGAATAATGCTTTTCAGGGCCTAAAGAAGTATGGCTTTCAACCTAGACTACTGTACCCAGCAAAGCTATCCCTCCTAATAGATGGAGAATTGAAAGTGTTCCATGAAGTAAACCAGCTCTACAACTATTTGTAAACAAAGCAAAAATTTCAGAAGATTCTACAAGACATATCCCACACAGAAGAAGCAAAAAATCTACCTCAGAATAGTACCAGAGATCAGGCATGACAACCACAGTCAGTGTGCTAATAACAGCAGCACAGACACCAACCTCTATTAACCCTTCAACATGGCAGGGCTTAGAGCAAACCTCACAGTTATATCTCTGAATATAAATGGACTTAACTCCCCTATAAAAAGACACAGACTTGCAGGGTGGATCAGAAAAATGGGCCCTTCCATCTACTGCCTTCAGGAAATGCACTTTACCTCTAAAGACAGCAATCTTCTTAGAGTAAAAGGATGGAAAACAGTTTATCAGGCATGCGGAAATAAAAAGAAAGCAGGTGTGGCTACATTAATCTCTGACAAATTAGACTTTACACCTAAATCAATTAAAAAGGATAATGATGGTCACTTCTTACTCATCAAAGGAATGATCCAGCAGAAAGATATCATCATCATCATCTATACACACCAAATTTGGGTGCAACACAGTTCATAAAGGAAACCCTACTCAAAAATAAAGCACAAATAGACTCTAATTCCAACTTTAATACACCTCTATCAACTCTAGACGGATCAACCAAACAGAAGATCATCAGGGACATAACAGAAATCAATAACACCATTGACCAGCTGGGGTTAACAGATATTTACAGAAAGTTTTACCCCAAAGACACAGAATATACATTCTTCTCAACAGTGCATGGGACTTTTTATAAAATTGATCACATCTTATGTCACAAATCTTCCCTAAACAAATTCAGGAAGATCGATGTAGTTCCTTGCATCATATTAGACCATAGTGCATTAAAGGTAGAAGTTAACCATGGAACAGGATCCAGAAAATACACAAAGTACTGGCGCCTGAATAATTCGCTCCTAAAAAATGATTGGGTCATACAAGAAGTAAAACAGGAAATTCAGAATTTCCTAGTAATAAATGATGACAATAACACATCTTATCAGAACTTGTGGGACACAATGAAGGCAGTCCTGAGGGGAAAGTTCATTGTGATAAATGCCTTCATATCAAAGACAGAGAAGTTTCAAATCAATCATCTAACCACCCACCTAAGATCATTGGGACAGATGGAAAAAGCTAACCAGAGGAGCTCAAGACAAAAGGAAATAATTAAAATCACAGCTGAGATTAGTGAATTGGAAATCAAGAAAACAATTTAAAAAATAGATAAATCAAAGAGTTGGTTCTTTGAAAAAGTAAATAAGATTGACAAACCCCTGGACAATCTAATCAAACAAAGAACTGAGTAAGCCCAAATCAACAAAATCAAAAAGGACAATGGGGAGATCACAACAGATCCCGAAGAAATTGGAAGTATCATCAGTTCATACTTCCAAAACCTCTACTCCACAAAATTAGAGAGGCTGGAAGAAATGGATAAGTTTTTGGACACCTACCAACTACCAAAGATTAACCCAGAGCAGATAAAATCACTAAATAAACCTATCACATCCACAGAGATTGAAGATGTAATCAAAAACCTTCCCAAAAGGAAAAGCCCAGGTCAAGATGGTTTCTCAGCTGAATTCTACCAAGCCTTCATCACAGAGCTGAAACCACTCTTTCTGAAGCTTGTTAGAAGTATAGAAAAAGAGGGAAGGCTTCCAAACACCTTCTGTGAAGCTACCATTGCCCTAATCCACAAATGAGGCAAGAATGCAAGAAAAAAAGAGAATTACAGACCCATATCTCTGATGAACTTAGATGCAAAAATCCTGAACAAAGTCCTAGCAAACCGGATACAACGCTACATCAAAAATATTATCCATACTGACCAAGTTGGCTTTATCCCAGTGATGCAGGGATGGTTCAACATACGCAAGTCGATAAATGTAATCCAACACATTAATCGGCTCAAACACAAAAACCACAAGGTTATCTCAACAGATGTGGAGAAGGCCTTTGACAAAATTCAACACCACTTGATGTTCAAAGCTCTGGAAAGAATAGGCATAGAAGACCTATACCTCAACTTAATAAAGATAATTTACAAAACTCCTAAAGTACAAATTTTTCTCAATGGGGAACAACTCAAGGAGTTCCAAATCAATTCAGGAACAAGACAGGGTGTCCACTCTAACCACTACTCTTTAACATAGTGCTTGATGTTCTAGCGCAAGTGATAAGACAGGAGAAGGGCATAACAGGGATACAAATTAGAAAGGAAGAAATTAAACTATCCCTCTTTGTAGATGACATGATCCTTTATATATCAGACCCAAAGAATAGTATCAGTAACCTCTTGAAGGTGATTAATGCCTTCAGCAATGTGGCAGGATACAAAATTAACACACAAAAATCAGTAGCTTTTCTATATGCAGATGATAAGCAGACAAAAAAAGACATCAGAGAGACTGTCCCATTTTCTATAGCCTCAAAGAAATACAAAAATCTTGGAATATCACTAACCAAGGTTTTGAAATGAGTGGAAGAGGGGGCAGAAAGATTGTGAGAGCCATGGTGGGGGAGACTATCCAGAGGCATGGCACCCCTCAGTAACAACACACTTGGGCCAGGAGAACCAGGCTGAGTACTAGGCTATTCATGGTCCCCTGCCACAAGGACTGATCCAGACGGTCCATGGAAGAGGATATCCAACTGATTGGGGATGGGGGGGGCATTGGGGAATTGGGGATAACAACTCATTGTTTGCCCACTAAACATTGCAACTCATTATGGACAATAAATATATATTTTAAAAAGTTTTAATACGGAGTCTAGGCTATATTATTAAGATTTAGTAGGATAAAAGTTAGCTGAATAATTAATATTACTTTAATAAAAAACTATATTACTCATTATCTATATTAAGACTTAAATAATCAATTTCCAAAAACCTGCATGAAGATACGTCTGCTTTAGTATAGGATTCCATAGCTAAGTAATGTTTCTGATTTGAAGGTAAAACAGAATAAATAGCTGATTCCAAGTCATTCTGACAAATTGACTTTCCTGATGAAAAAAAATCAAGAGCTTTCATATTTTGATATTTTTTACTTCTCAAAATTATTTTTAGCTCTTCACCCATTGTTATTGTGTGCCTCTTCCTGAATGATTTATTTAAACGTGTTTCCAGAAGTGGTGAAAAACATTAAATGAGTGTAAATCCTTGCTGTTCAATCAATAATCAGGCAAGACATTATTTTTCTTAATCTATGGATATATTTGCAACATGCTTTCCTTAGAAATCTAGAAGAAAATGAATACCTTCCACATAATAATCATGTAATCACATTGCATTATCTCCAATTATATAGCAAGAACATCATTCTGATGACTATATTTAAAACTGACTATAAAGCAATTCAGAACTATTAATAGAAATAATACTTTCAGTTCTATCAGTTGTTTTCTGAAGGTGAAATTGGCTTGTTTCCATGAGTGAACATATTTGTTTTTAATATAGTTTCATAATTTATGAGAAAAACCAACTAAAAATATCACATCATAAACATCCATAAAAACTTCTGAAAAAATCTGTCAATCACATCCTCGGCCTCTTCCATGTGGATGATAATTCATCCCACAATTTGACTCCTACTTAACTATCCATCCTTAATCTTTTATTTGTTATATATCTACCTGCATCAACTAATAAGGTTACTAGAAGCCTTCATTCATACCTCAGTATTGACCATAATCCTCTATCTTCCCCTTTCTCTCCCAAACACCCCTTCCACTGAATTCCTTCTTCTTTTCTACTAATCACACGTCTATTTTGATGTCATAACTTCCCTCCTATTATGCAGGTTTGACATATGGAGTGTCAGGCACTCTGGGGTCATGAATACCTTGGCCATGTTGTGACACATTTGTTTCAGTTAGGACAACATGACGATATTTTCTTCACTGGCTAAAAAGTCCCCTTGCTATGCTTGCATATTTAAATTTTAGGAGAAAACTTAATAGTTTTGCATTGATTGATTTCCATTTCTGTGGGACAGATTTTGAAGCTCTTCTAGGACAGATCTGCTAATTTGCCCTCATTCTTTCTGGTATAAGTGTGGTTGTATCTACCCTAGGGAGGAACATATGCCCCCAAACTCGGGAGTTCTCATAACCATGTCCATGCGGTCTTTAAAGAGGTTGGAAAAGCATGACACAAGTTGGTACAGTTAGAACAACTTCCAGGAATTACAGGAGAGTGTGCAGGACTCACATTTTAATTCCACTCAGGCTGCCAGAGGTCAGTTGGAGCAGAAGGGCTGCCTGGGAAGAAAGCCAACGCAGAAAAGAACAGATGGAAGACAATAAGAGAAATGTAAATGTTCAGACCTAATGACTTAGTTGAGATCCCAGACCCCTGAGGCCAGATTCTGTGTCATAATATTTTAATCTTCACATAGCAGGCAGTTCACATATTTGTATCAGTTAACACATGTGTATCATCATTATTCAAATGTTTAAATGCAATGCAATAGTTGTGCTTTTTATCACTTCTTTTCACAGTCTAGAATAACTAATTAATTAATCCCTTCATTCCTCAACAAAACTCCACTGAAAAACTACAGTGTAGTTGCAAGGGATATGGCTTGTGAGATAGAATGAACCAGACCAAGATAATTTTTAGCATGCTCTGCTATTAAAGGAGTGACAGAGATAGATTCTCTCTTTGGGAGAACTCCAATGTGGCTCTTTTGAACTTTTTCTCAGGTACCTGATGTACTGACCTCTGTGCCTGCCTGGGCATCACCAATGTCAACAGTGACCCTGATATGCCAGTTTCACCCAAATCTCTCATAGTACAGGCTTCATCAGTTTTGATACATGAGTGTCCCTGTCTTCTGAATCTTCTCTATGATATTGGGTCACCCAGGCATATCATTGCAAAGATTCCACTTAGGTCTGATCAGCCAGAATTCCATTTTCCCCTGGTGCATCCTGTTATCAATTTTTTCCATCAATTTCTTCCCTAACTCTTCAGTTTGCCCACAAGCTACAAATTTTCACTTTGCCTTGGTATCTAGAATCAGCCTTCTTCCTCAGTCCCACTGTATTACTGTACTTTATTGGTTGTTATACATCTAATAGTGTTCAAATAACTCTGACTTCGCTTTTTAGAAAACACAATGGATATTTTTTCTTTAACAGTACTTAAGGAAGACAAACAAAGCATATACTTAAGAAAAAGTTGAGTCCTAATAAGGCATGGACTATCATGAAGGAGAACATTCTCCAGGAGAGAAAAAAATGCAGTCAGGGAAAAAGTTCCTCCATGAAGAAGTATTGGAAGCAAAAGGGAAAATATACCCCCTTTCTCATGAAAAATTTTAAAGCAAGAGCAGGTCTGCAGAGGGCAAAATAAGGAAGGAAGGATAATAGAGACCCGTGGAAGATTGATACAAGTCAGCACATGTAGGAATTTTTTTACTCTACTATTCTTTTCAAATGTTAGCATTAAGCCATACAATATTTCTATAAAAAAATCCAGTCATGAAAATAGTTTATCAAAATTGATAGCTAAATAGCTTGTGAGTAGAGTGAATTGCTGAGTGACAAGAGTGAGGTACACTACAAGAATCCTGCCAAGAATTTCTATCTCAGGTCTTTAGGTCATATGTGGCAGCCTGTTGAAATGGTTTAGGAAGAAAATGTCATTGTGATAATGTTAACATAACCTAACACTTTGGAGTATTTTCCAATATCCAAAAATAAAATATAAGAATGTGTTATTTCATAAATTACATGGAGCGGGAACGATGAAGAAATAAGTATTTCTGTATTTCAAGTGTGAAGAAAGTAGCTAGGCTCCATTAGCAACAGAAAACAAAAAGACTAAGAAAACTCAAGGGAAGGGTTTCAAGGGGAAATTATTATTTGTTTAAAACAAATTCACATTTAAGAAGCCTTTTAAGCTCATAAAGTAATGTACAAAATACTGGTGGAAAAGGTCCTAAAGGTGTGATGAGTGGCTTAGCTTTACAATTTTGGAAATTTTGGAAATTGCTACCTGATTTATGCAGTCAATGACTAACCTTCACTGTGTTGGCAATGTACTAAATTAAAATTGCAAAAAAATACATATTAATACGTATCATCTTATACAGCATAACTGAGATGAAGATGAAGCAAAATAACGAACAAAAATATTAAGGGAAAAAATAAAATGCCATGAGCTATTGCAAGATAAATAAAAGTTTTACACAAAGAGTCTGAATTGAGGTAACATTTTAGGGAACACAAATAAGATTACTTTGTAATTTGATTCCAGAACACTAATCTAGCTAGTTTAGAACTCACCAAAGGCAGTGAAAAATACACACAGTGTCATTAGGTCTTTAAAAGCAAGATGCTGATATAAATAACTCATAGTTTATTTTGGTCTCACGTGACACATGTCTTACACACATACACATGCAAACATGTATGGTTGAGAGCTTACAATTATCCACTGGTAGCTGTGGAATAGTTAACATAGTTTCTTACTGAAGCGTCTAGGACGTCATGAGCCATGGGACTCCAAAGAGACCAGAGGTGATGTGATGTAGAAGATACCTTCTCATTGCTGGGACAAATCACTGACCAGAAGCAGCTTTTGGTAGGAAAGGGTTTATTTCTGATTTACAGTTTTGAGGGGAAACATGTTGTCTAAAGCATTGCAGAAGTATTAGTGGATCATATCATCACCTATCAGCAGGGAGACAGAAGAGAGTGGGAGCTGAGCTGTAATCACTGAAAGGGGCTGGTCTAATAAACCTCAAGGTCCACCCCCAGGGACATACCACCTCCAAGGTTTCGTCTCCCAAAGTCTCCACCAGCCATGGATCAAGTATGAAGCTCAATCACAAATCCATGACTCTATGAGGGAATATTTTAACTTCAAACCACCACATTTTATCCCCAGATGCCATAGATTCATGACCATTTTGTGATGTCAAATGAATTCAATCCTACAAGTGGAAGAGGGGGAGGAAAGATTGTAAGAGCCGTGGTGGGGTGGGGGGAGAATATCCAGAGACATTCTCCCCTTCAGCAGCAACACACAAAGAGGGGAAAAATGGTTACATCTGGTGCAATTCATAACCCCCTACCCCATGGACATATCCAATATGTGCACTGAGAAGGGACCCCAGTGGGTAGGGACAGAGGAAGAGGAAATGGTGGTACCATCACAAGATTTGCTCATACAATGTGTCTAATTATGGATAATAAAGACATTTTTAAAAGTACTTCAGTTTTTACCTGTCCTATCGTTTCAAAAATCCAAAATCCCAAGTCTCAAGACAGTCTTTACTAAAGTCTTTACTAAAGTTCTCAGGACGTTGGCAGAAAAGAGCCATCCTCTCTGCCAAAGAATCACATGAACTTCCTCTAATCTAGTTCCTGACAAATTCTTTGCCCTCCCCCCAAAAGACTCATAATCCCTCTTTACAGTCTACAATGCCTTCTTCATTTTGTCTTTCAAGCTTTCATGGCACATTAAGCTCTACTTTTAAAATTGTAAAGCATCTTTCCAAAGTTCTAAATCTGTCCATATTCTTCCCACAAACAAGTTACAACAGACTAAAATCCACATGGACAGGTGTATTTCAGCAGTGACCCCAGTTCTCAGCACCAGTTTTATGTACCAAACCAGAAGCTACTCATGGAAGTAAAAGATTAATTTCCCAGCTTATACAGCTTCAAGCGGAAGTTTCATCATGGTGGGAAAGGAATTGCAGGAACAGAGAGTAGGCTCACATCATCACATACCAACAGGGATGTAGCAGAGTGATCTAAACAATAATTGGGCTGAACTAATAAACCTCAGTATCTTCCCCCAAGGCTCTGATTCCCAAAGGCTCCACCAATGGGTGAGCAAGTATAACATTAAATCACAAACACATAAGGCAATAGGGAATATTTTACATTCAGACCACCTCAGTTTGAAATCCTCATTAAAATTATGCCTTTAACTTCCTAGCAAATTTATGTTGGATGTAAAATTATATTTTAGCTAGTCTACTACTTGATCTTTCTCCCTCTTCCTCCTTTTCTGCATCACTTCTCAAACATGCAAGTCTGCATCTGTTTTCTGTTTTTCCTGGAGTAGTCTGTACAGAGATGTCAGCAAAGCCCCCACTCCCCTTTTCCTCCAGTTTCTTCTCATATATCACCAACAGAAATCCCTTCCTCAAGGACACACTCTATAAATGAGCAATCTCCCTCACACAAGCATTTCCAATTCCCCATGTCCTGCTTTCTTTTCTTTCACAGATTTTTTCAGGAGATAGTCACACACTTATTTACTATGTTATCTGTTTGCCCCTCTATCAATGAGAACAAGGACATTGCTCGGTTGTGCATTCTCAATGCTCTTTGCATAGTAAATGATCAGCCAACTTAGTGAATTAATGATTAAATGATATCATTTACCCTGTACATTTTCATGAACTCAGCAATCTACAAGAAACTCTGTGTGTGTATCTGTATATTGATTGATAAGCAATATGATCATAAGCAAAGGACAACTTGAAGAAGCTAACCATGACCTGTAGGTGTTGAACTTGAGGTTAAAAGCAGGTAAAGGTTTTCAGGTAGACGTGCTATGACTGTGAACAGGAGGGAACCTTGAACCCAGCATGTGAATCTTTAGAGAATGAATTTATTTTGTAGTCCTCAGAAAGAAATGATCAGTCTGTTTTGATAACTGTTCTGTCCTTTTGCCCTTGAAACAGTGGCAGACACATATTAAGCAAGAAGACATAATTGGTAGATGAATGAAGAAATAAATGATTAGCCTACAAGGATGATGACTTTTACCAATGTGTTGGGATATCTTCAATTCCTGACTTGTCAAGAATCATTTCTCCTATTTCCTGAAGTTACACCTTGTCTGTAAATTAGGTCCTCATCTTGCAAATTACCAGATCAACCAGCGTATTGTGACCTAAAATTAAGACACCGGAAATGCATCCAAAGACAATAACACCACAGGACAGATATGATGCAGATGCCCAAGGGGAAAGCGAACTCTAAATAACTGGAATCGCTGCATATTTAGAGATTTCCTTTAAAGCTGCAAAGTAGTTCAAGCCATTTCCAGACCCACACGTGTGACAATCTATGCGGCAAGAAGGTCACTTTCATTTTTTCTATTTGAGTTTATAACCTTGATATCTCAACATGCAAAAAATAATAGCTATAACTCACACAAAAGCCAAGCAATTCAGAATGAACAGCCTTTTCAAGTTACACTATTTATACTTGGGACCCCTGGAGCCACATGTTTGGGAGCCCAACATGCATTACAAGAGCCAGATAAAAATTCCCTCCTCTAGAGCGGCCAAATCATCTTGAAATGTACAGGTAATTCACAATGATCCAACAATATCACTCCAGAATTTTCCCAGAGCTTGTTTTGGGATGCTGTTCAAAAGTTAACAGTCCAGTTGCAATCAGGAAAGTTCTGTATGTGGATACACCACTCTACAATAGAGAGAGCCAGAATGTATTCAGGAAAATGAAGAGGTAAAGCTCCAGAGACGAAGAAAAATGCAGAGTCAGGACTGGTGTTTCTACAGGGACAATTGACAGGCAAATTTGGCAAACAAAAATCTGTATTTTAACAACCTGGTTCTATATACTTAATATTGACTCAAGTTCTTAATTTTCTATCTTCTGAGTTTGAATCTCCAGAACCCAGGTAAACAGAGGGACTTGTCCATACAGGTCGGTAACCCCAGTCCACTGAGGTCTGGAAATCAGAGAAGTGCTGGGACTCACAAACATAAAGTTCTGGTGGTTTGAATCAGATGTCACCCATAAACTAATGTGATTTGAACTATTGGTCCCCAAAGGGTGGCAATTTGGGAGTTGGAGCTTAGCTGGAAAAGGTGTGCTACCGGGGACAGTCTTTGGGGTGTTACAGCTGCCTCCCCCTTGGCTGATGTCTTCCCCCTGCTTGTAACCAGGAGTGATGTCCCCTGCAGTCATGAAGCTTCCCCTCTGGACTCTGGGGAGCAAAATAAATCCTTTCTTCCCATCAGCTGCTGTGGGTTGGGTGCTTTGTCCCAACAAAGGGATCCTAACTACAATTGCACAAGATGGAGGCGGACACCCAGTGTTTTCCTCTGACTGCCAGGTGCGAGGTCAAGGGCACCACAGAACTCAGGTGACCCAAGTTCTGTCTATGTCTATCAGTGATTGGCAGAGAAACCAAATGTCCCTGCTTTTGATGCCATGCTCTGTCCATGTCTGTATCTGACATCATCTCCCACTTTTCCCCTAGGCATACCGGTTCCTCTCACACTGCTCTATGCATGAAATCTCGGTCCTGCCTGCAGAATTACTCTGGCCATTTCCCCTGCCTACTATCTCCCAGAAGTAGGTATCACTGATCTAATCTCTACTTAGATCTTAGGCTGTCTATTAGCCAAACTATTCTCTGCAACCCACGTCTTCACACTCTCCTGGACTCTTGTTTTTTATCAATCCATCAAAGACCCCCACCCTTTATTTAATAGCATATTATGACATTTGTGCTAGTCAGCTTTCTGTCACTGTGAGAAAACAACCTGTAAGGAGGAAAAGTCATTTTGGCTCACAGTTTCCATCACCTTAGCCAATACTCACTTAAACCTGCTGGTTTAGACCTTCAGGCAGACAATACAATATGCAAGAAGCATGAGACAGAGGAATACTGTTCACCTCATAGCACGCAAAAAGAGTAAAAGAGGTAAAGGGTCATAGCCTCAATGTACCCTCCAATGACCTGCATTTTTCTAGGCTTCACCTGATAGATTCCACCAGCTCCTTATAGTGCTCTAAACTGTCAAGCAACCTTTACCACGTGGTCCTTGGGAGACATGTCAGACAGAAATCATAACATCCTCATATCGTATCACATAATTTACTTACTTACTTTACATATTTTTGTAACTACCAGATTATAAGGATTACATGTGTCATGGTGCTTGATTTATCCAGTGTCTTTCTAGCACCTAATACGTACTTGTCACCATTGATGAAGCATCTATCCTGTCTCTCCATTAGCAACACCACTTTGAGCAATGCTAATGACCCCAGCTGACAGTAGAAAATTCTCTTTTACAGGAGAATGATAGATCAAATAATATAGAAGTAAATTACTAGAAAAGAATATTCTTGAAGCCTACCGATATACTGACTAGACAGAGGTAAGTATAATTAATGGGTCAGTTAGTGAAAAGGTTGGTGTAAAGAGGAAATTTATACAGTATTAAAGCAACTTAGCAACAAGCAGGAAATAAACATAACTATAAGTGAGAAAGTAGTGAATCTGTCATTATTTTAGAAATAAATCTGAAATGCTTTTGCGTAGCTTCTAAGTTACATTGATCAATTTAGGAAGTGAAAAATAAAATGCCTTCAGTTAAATTTGAATTTCAAATAGAGAACACAGTGAGTCACAGAAGTACATTTCATGCAGGATTTGGAAGTCTTGGGTTTTGTCTGGCAGACCTACAGTTAAAGTGGTGGATAATAGCTGTAATGTCTTCTATTCACACATCTTTTACTTGAACTTGCAAACATCTGAAAACTGGCTTCTACAAAAGTATAGAGACTGGTGTCTTGTTTGAAGGATACTCAAGAAATCAGATAAAATGTTCAATGACAGCTTAAGAGAGAAAGTAGACAAAAGGTGAGATCAAGATGTGCCTCTGATCATTATTACAGCTTAGAATCTGACTTTTCAAGAAAGGTTCATGCCCTGAAACTTCAGAATTTTCTTCAGACAACTGGTGGTTCTCTTCTGAAAGTCAGTAAAATATGAAACAGAATTTAGGACAAGGGAGCAGAAAGTGACAGAAACAAAGTATAGCATGGGTCCTGTTGGGCCTCATGCTCGAGAATACAGGCATATATTTTTGATAAGTGAAATTTTTTTATATTTTTATTTTTTATTTATTATTTATTTATTTGAGAGAGAGGAAGAGAGAGGAAGAGGCAGGCAGAGAGAAAGAGAATGGGAGATCCAGGGCCTCCAACCACTATAAACAAACTCCAGACACATGTGCCACTTTGTGCATCTGGCTTTACGTGGGTCCTGGGGAATTGAACTTGGGTCCTTCTGCTTTGCAGGCAAACACCTTAACCACTAAGCCATCTCTCCAGCCAGATAAATGAAAATTTGAAAACAGTTTACTAAAGTAGATAAAATATATTATCAGGATAAAATCAGGCTCCAATATATATATATATATATATATATATATATATATATATATATATATATATATATATATATATCAGATAGCTTGACTTCGGTTACCAAAAGAAGCACACACATATTACACAATATGATCTTATACAATACATGTTAAACTTTAAATAGAAAATTCAAAATGACTAAGATATTATGTTATTTCCTAGTGCTTGATTATTTTACTCTACCCTTTCATACACTATTCAAACCAATTGTAGATAAGTATCTTAAAATATTTGCTTACTTAGAAATGAGAGTATTCCATAGAACAGAATAGATGTATAGAATTCTGATTTATATTCATGGTCAGAGCTTGAGATTTCTGGAACTGATTGTGCCCTGCAGCCTTGGGGTGTTCTTTCTCAGATGGTATTGAAATAATCTGCAGAATCACCTAATCCTAAACTTTCTCAATCCTATTCCATAGAACTCTGTGCTTACTGCTGAGGTAGCTCCTAGTGATACAATTTATTTCCAGCATACAAATGACCATTACAAGTAATGGTGAAAAGTGCTGTGTTTGGTCTTGTTTCAGGTGTATAGTATTTCTAAAGCAATAACATGTAGCATTTGAATAGCTGATATGCATAATTAGAATTTTCATCAATAGAGACATAAAATAGAGCATTTTGAAGTCAGTGGTAAAGATTGCTAAGAAAAAGTAGATGAGTGTTTGCTTTGCCTTGGGGTCGATCTCCAGAAGTCAGATAAACAGCTTGACGTGGCCCCATGATCTGAGCCCTTTCAAGGGAAGATACAAGAGAAGTGCTGAGGCTTACTGGGCAGCCAGTCAGATGGGAAACGGCAGTGCTGGGTGCTCCTCTGGCCTCAGCAGGCATGCATCTACTCACACACATAGGCATCCAGCACACCATATCCCACACACATGCTCTCAAACCAGGTGCACGCACACACACACACACACACACACACACACACACACACATACACAACACATAGAGACACACACACACAAGTGTGCAGAAACAAAAATGGATGAAAACACATAAATTCCAGTTGTCTAGAGATGTAAAATTCAGAAGTTCATGACCATTTAGTGCAATGTTCTGTAGCAATCTTCTTCAAATAACCTCTTCCACCTATTGCTATATTTGGAAAATTACAGAAAGTACGCAAGAAGTACACACTTCCATATTTTCCAGTAAAAATGAAATATGCATTTGATACAAGTAATACCGTACTATATTTTAGAACATTTGATTTTGTATTTTATAATATTAAATCAGAATTGTTGAAACTAATTCTGTTTTCGTCACAGTCTTTGCCGATTATCACTCAGCACACCACAGGACTCACCTGTGATCTCTGTGCAGAGCTGTTTTACCAGCCTGCTTCAAAATGAAGGTTCCTTACTAATCTAAAAGCCCTAAATTATGACTGAAACATTAGATTTTGACATCTCTGGCTTTTAATTTTAGACGTTTTGTTGTTTTCGCTTACTTTCCAGTAATGTTTTGGCAACATTTACACATTTACTATTGAATATATATATATATATATATATATATATATATATACTAATTATATGACTCTGTTGATACTTTTTAATGTTCTTATTGCCTATGGTGTCAGCTATCACTTCTTCGTAATAATTGATTCTGCCATGTAAAAAATACAGCAAAAGAAATACTGACAAGGTTTATAATGTGTAACTTCTAGCTCTTTCTCTGAAAAATAAATAATAAATGAATTCATGATTCAACTCAACTGTTTGAGTTTATAGCAGTCTGTTATTTTGCTTCTGATTGTCTTGTGCTTAAAATTTACAAAAGCTGACAGAAACAAAATAAGGCAAAATAAACTACACTGAAAACATTTAGTAAGAATATTAATCTCAATGAAGTTAACCTTTTTGTTACAATGTCCAACATCGATTAAGTTCTTTAAAATACTCATCCAATACCAAACACAACCACAATTGTTCTGTTAAGCTGTTAAGTATCAGGTATCCCTTATCGAAAACTGCTATCGAAGGCTGGCATCACTTACCAAGTCTACAGGATATACACTGATTTCTCATTAAGATGAAACCAGAAGAAAACTATAGTAAAGAAGTCCAAAAAGACTTAGTTTCTTAACTGACATTTTAGCCAGTAACGTTTTGAAGTAATTTCATTAATGAACTACATGTACAGAAGCACTTTTTGAATTTGTCAGTTTTATCTTTTTCGAATGATGTCCATGTAGTTTAAGTAAGGCGATTAAAGCGCATTACAACCTATCCCAACATACAGGGTTGCTCAGAGGACATTCTAAAAGACCCTGTGTGACCAGGAGGATGCCAGAGGGAAGTGAGGCAAAGATTATTAAAAAAAAAAGGAAATCTCAAGACAAATGTTAACTCTCCTTGGGTCTAAGCATAATCTATCATTTGCCGCTAGACCTCAGCAGTAAAAGATAGGAGTCTAGATTTCTAAAATTCATTAAAACATCTTTAAGAGACCTATTTACTTCAGCTTTATCCTTGAACAAAAGCTCAAAGAAAAGAGAAAATGTTATACTTTTGTATAATCTCCTACTGCTATAGTGCTTCCCATGAGTATCAGAACATCACTGTAGCAAAATGAGATTATTGTCTAGCAGAATACATATTTAAGATGTGAATTCATTAAGCACAAATACAAATACTTGGTCAACTATTGTCATAATTTAAGAATACCTGTCATAAATGAATAGAATGACAGACAACCTACTTTTGTTTTCTGATAATATTGAGTTAGTCATGCACATGGTGCTCATATGTGAAGGCCAGAGGGCAAGCATGGGCTGCTGGTCCTCTTCCATCTTGTTACAGACAGTCTCTCTTGTTTTTGCCACTGAGAAGGCCAGAACTAGCTGCCCCAGGAGCTCCAGAGCCTACTGAGTCACCCTCCCATTGCTGTAAGCAGGTTGGGATGAGAGATGCATGAGCTGACTTTTTGTTTGTTTGTTTGTTTGTTTTAACATGAGTGTTGGTCAGTTTAGATTGAGGAGCAAGGGTCTTCAGACACTGAACGATCTCCACAGCCCCAAATATTACACATTTTTAAAAGAGAAAATATCCTTGAGTGTCTTAACATGGTCCAAGTTACTTAGGCAGAGAGGAAAACAAGGAGGTAATGAGGTGTTCAGATGATATGCAAGAAATTCAGTAAATTGGTTACATGAACATGAAATGTCTTCTACACACATACGCTTAAATATGTGCTGAAAAATTCCTTTAAAAACTTGTATTTGATAAAACCATGATTAATCTTTTTTTTATTAATCAATTTTCTGTCAGATTATCCTGTGATTTCCACTCGTTCTAAAGACACAGCATATGTAGTGTGTTGGCATTTTGGTGGTTAGGGTTATTTTGAATTTGCAGGTTCATCATTTAATATAGCTCCCATATAATGGATTCTGGTAAAAGAATTTCCACCCAGATTACCCACATCTAAAACACTTCTACCATGTAGTTATGGCATCAAGGGTCATGATTACTATCTGTGAAAGTCACTCTAGAAATAATAGAGCTTAAGATCAACGCTGCATGATATTAATTTATATTTTATTTTAATGAAGCTACTGTCCCCATTAAAAGACACTTAGGAGTAAAAGAAGTATCTGGGTTAAAAACAGAATTCTACTGGAAAAGTGTTTCCAATATAAGTGGCATACTAAAGCTGCTTCTTCTGTACATGGGAATTAAATTCCAAAACATGTTTGTGACAGTCTTCCTCTACCATTTACAAAATCATTTTTACTACTTATCACACAAATGTTTTCTGTCAAAATAAGAGGTAGGGAGGGAAGACAGCTCAGGTTCATAAATTGTTTGCCAGAGGACCTGAGGTAGAACTCCCAGAAGCCACATAAATGCCAGGTGTGGTGGTGTGAACCTTTAATTCACATGGTTGAGACATGGAGACAAGAGATCCTTGAGGTAAGCTAATTATCTAGACTAGCCAAATTGGTCACCTCTGGGTGCAAGTGAGAGACCCTATTTCAATCAATAAGGGAGAGAGAAAGAGACAGAGAGAGACAGAGAGAGAGAGGCCTAGCATCAATATTTAGCCATCACATGCACACATATACAAATGCACCTGCAGACAAATGCACCCATGCACATAAGAGCATGTACACACACCTGTACTCCATACACACACAAATACCAGATAATGAAAACGTAAGGGAAGAGTTTTGTCAAAAGAAATACTAAAGACTAAGCAAATATGGTGTATTTAATTCTTATGCAGAAAATAAATTCAGTCATAATATGATAGGTATTCATAACAAAATATTTCAAAATGTAAATGCCCATTTATGGTAAATTTTCAGGTCAGTTTCAATGTTCACTATTATAATAACGAAGATCATAAAACCAGCAAAATATGAGAACTGATTTGGAATAGTGGGGTTCTCATACACAGTTTTTTTTTTTTTTTTTTTTTTTTTTTAGTTTTTGGTTTTTCGAGGTAGGGTCTTGCTCTGGCCCAGGCTGACCTGGAATTCACTCTGCAGTCTCAGGGTGGCCTTGAACTCTCATCTACTCTCCAACTTCAGCCTCCTGAGTGCTGGGATCAAAGGCGTGCACCACATGCCCAGCTTCAAGGAAAATTTCTATGCTACTAGAATATGCTTGTTTCTTTTCAACAACAAAAAGCAGAAAAACCTTTCACGGGTCTCAATGGAAAAATAAAACAAAAAGATTCAATTTAAGGAAATCTAACAACAAACAAAATAATACATGTGAAAATGATTTTTGCTCTTAAAAAGAAAATACACTACTTAACCAAGGCACACACTTGAGGTCATATACAGACAGTTGGGTCTCCCGTCAAATAATACTTGTAAAACTATAATTCACCAAAACTACCTAATGCCTCTAAACAATGAAATATTTTAAATAGTTTCCAGCTTGATAGCAATATGAACTTTATACTTCTCACAAAGTGTAAATTAAATAATATTCAGAGATACATGTCACAATCAGTGTCCTAAATAATTTAATTTTTATTTGTATATACTTATATAAAATGATGTCTTGATAGTCAAATATGTATTTAAATTATTTATCAAGTGTATGTACCTGAGTGCAAATACACACTTGTCACCATGTTGTACATCTGGAGGTCTGAGAACATCTGTCCAATCAGTTCTCATCTGCAATTTCATTGGAGGCAGATTCTCTGGTTCATCCCTGCTCTATGGCAAGCTTCAAGGAAGTCTTCCTGCCTCTGTCTCCCTTCTTGTTGTTGACACTCTGGGATTACTGGAAGCCTTGCACAGCTTCTAACTACAGTATGTGGTAGGTACTCAGAGCTGTACAGCTAGTGTTCTATCTGCTAAATCATATCCCCAGAACAACTGCTATAGTAAAAATAATTAGAACAACCTTCAATGATTATCTTTAATTATATTTCATTATATAACAAACAGTATTATAATACAGCTTTGTATTTCATAGTTGCCTCTGTCCTGTCCATTATACAACAAAATAGCATAGCGAGTGTTATGCTAATAATAGGAAAATGAAATATATATGAATATGAATATATGAAAAATATATCAATGAAATGAAATATAACATCCACCAAAATCTGCTATTAATATAGCCAAATGAAATATATTATATGTAATATTTGCATATATAAAGAAAATATTCACTTAAATATATGAAATATTAGTATTAGTAACATATATATAGCACACTATGTACCTAACAATCACATATTTTGATGTAAAATGAAGATTACCCCATAACTCTAGGAGGCAGCAGTGTGAATCAAGAATGATAGTTTCCAAAATTATGAGTTTAATTTAAAATTGAGTGAAATAAGAACATTGAAAATGACATTTATTACAACTCCTGCAAATTAGTTAGATATGTGAGTCAGGAAATTATGAGTATAACCTTGGTGGAATGTTTTCAAAATCTGACATGGATATGCTCAGAAAGAAGAAGGAATTGAGAGTTCTGGTTAAATGACTGATAAATTATCCTTTCAAAGCTTGTCCTCAACCATGTACACAAGTTTGTTTTATGATTTTTAAGGCAGCTAAGGGATTTCACTAGAGATTTATTAACCCATCCTAATGAATTTGCTTTGAAGCGGAAACCAGACAGTTGAAAACATAAAAGTAGCTGTTTTCATTAACAAATATGTAACTTTTAAGCACATTTTACCACACCAAAGGAAAAAAAATAATTTTTCCAGATAATCAGAATAGGAGAGATAGTGAAACAAGAAAGGATGAATTGGAATGTTACATGCTTTATAATATTTTGGAAAACAAATAAAAAATAAAGATGAAATACATAACATAGTTATGTTGACATTAATAAAGGTAAAATGCTTAATGTTTACACAACCAGTGACAAATCTTCTTCACTAAAACCTCATTTTTAATCATAATAAAATGTATAAATGACTCAAAGAAATCTGCATATACTGAAACTTAAATCAGAGAAATTGAGTTAGGGTTGCCACTCAGTGGTAGAGCAATTACCTTGGCTGATCTAAGATTTGAGTTAAATTATTGGTACTATATAAGAAAACAAAAATTATTAGGAAACTAACTACATTATCATTCTATATCATAAACCATTATATGTCTGTCACAGTTAATTTAAGGTCCTAAATCCATTTGAATTGCCATTTGGGTCAATTATAAGGTAAAAACATAACATGAAAGAATGTTTCAAAGCAGTGAATTTGTTTTAAAGCACTTTGGTTAGGAAAAGCTTCATGGTACATTATGTAGACATACTGTATGTTTTTGCAACCTTTTATAATCTTTGATTTCTTGAAAACAGACTTATGGTTTCATGTGTCCCACAATCCAGCCCATATAGTTTCAGCCTTTTGGTTAGAAAGTGCTCTATCTAATATATAGCATTAAGAGAAGTCTGCTCTAAAAGCTCGAATTCTAAGACAGAACAAGGAGCGGGAGATTGGATGGAGGTGACTCCCTTGCACGAGAGAGCTTCTACTGGAAGTCAAGGTCATGAAAACACCTTTGAAGGTGCCTGGAATTTGAAAGCTTTGATCATGAAAGAAGCATCAAAGCCCAAGGATGCAAGTGGAGTGGCTGTTGAGTGTGGGACTCAGCACAGGACCAACTTATTAATGATAGAATGGAATTTATAACTTCAGAAAACATCTATAAGTACACAATGTATAATGTTAACATATATGTGTGTGTGAAAATTCAAAGACACAGACTTGAAATAGAAATGCTTATCTTCTGTCTACCCCACCATTTATATTGAAAGTAAAAAAATATCTGTTTCAACTCATAAGCTCAAAACTAGATGGAGCTTCCCTTGAGTCTCAGATGAGACTTTGGACTTAAAATATTTAAGTTGATATTATCAGACTTTTGTACTATTGGAATTTTATTAATAATATATTTTGCATTTTTGGAAGGATATAAATTGGAAAAACACTATAAGTTAACTATGTTCCATAAAGTTCATATATTGAACTTAGTTAAAATGGCAATATTTTGAGATGAGGCCTCATAGGAAGTGTTTGAGATATAGAAGTAGATCCATCATGGGCGGGAGAGATGGCTCAGCAGTTAAAGCTACTTGCTTGCAAAGTCTGTACATCTGGTTTTAATTCCCCAGTACCCACATAAAGTGAGATAAACAAACTGACACGTGCATCTGGAGTTAATCTGTAGTGGCTGAGCACTGTGTTCTCTCTCTCTCCCTCTCCCTCTCCCTCTTCTTCTCTCTCTCTCTCTCTCCTCTGTAAATTAATTAATTGCAAAGATTTGGATAGGCCCTTCATGAATGGAAAAATTCCATTTCTGAGCGAATGAGACTTCCTCTCATGAGATGGATTAGTTCCTTCTCTAATAGGTTAATGCAAAGTGAGATGCCTCTCCCTAGGCTCCCTCTTTCACATACATCTGCCTCATACTTTTTACCATGAACAGGTGGTTCATCTGAAATGTATTTCTCTTCTTCACACAAATACAATGATTATAGCTTATGAAAAAACATGTAACACAATAGCATAAATACTATAGAATTACTTTGAAATTATAGAAGAAAATGACACTACAAATGTAAGTGTTGTAAACTGATGAAGGTAGAAGGAAAGATGGAGAGATTGCTAATAGCATAAGTTTACAAACTAAAAAGATATCCTAGTGGCAATTATAAAATGATTTTATATAAAATAAAAGCATTTATAAACTTGAATATTATTAAGAAAAATTGCTACTTCCTCTGAGAAAAGTATCTTTCCATTTACATTCAGTATTGAAAGGTCATAAAACTTTGTACACAGATGAGTTTGTCTCCAGATATGGTTTCTCAATCACTGTGATTTAACAAACTCTATATTCCTTCCCATGTTTTCTGTGGGAAGCAGAGATATACTCAGAGTAGCAGAAATCCATACACACAGAATCTCAATGGTTTGAGCCTCAAAAATGAGGAGACAAGGATGTTACCTCATGCCATCAACATTTGAAATAGACGTCATTCAAAATTCTGAAATTTTAACAGGTACAATTCCAGGTCAAGAATAAAAAGTCAAGACATGATGCGGGAGACAATTCATGTATCATTATCTCATCTATATGACAGTAATCATGCGGACTTTTTAAATAAGTTCAGGGTTGGTCAGAGATCTTTGCTGCCCCCAGGATTACTTTGTTCATAAACTACTCTGAGAAGATTGATTGGGAAAAGAGGCCAACTAATATTCAGAGAAAACCTCATCCTACCTACCTGATCTTAAATATCCTCAACTTTCACAAAGATAATGTACTCATCTTCCTTCAATTCCCTCCATCATCCAGTGAAAAAGCACTTGTTAGCATTTGAACCGAAATATAATGTAACTTCTCATCAAATTTAACTTCTAGGCAACATACCCAGTAAGACCAAGAGTCAAAACCACCTTCACTGCTGCCCAGCAGGGATGTCTCAAAGAGACACCTCTCACTCCCAGACTGCTGATAATTGGTCCATCTGTAATTAGTACTGAGCCTACTTTCTCAGAGGCAACTGACCCAAGCTCAGAACTATCTTCCACTGGGATTATTGTAGGCTTTAAATGGCAAATCTTCTCTAGCACTCCAATTCCTCTATGCCTTTGAATTACTTATCTTACAGGAAGACAAAGGAAGGCAGACATTTATGGTACACCATCTTGTGGGCAAGAAACCAGACTGATTTCTGAAGACTTATCTAACTCACTAAGATGTAGGGTAAATATACAAACCTCACTGTGAACCTGTATCCCTGCCTTTATCTGAGACCACAGTGATGCTAACATTTGGAAAGTAACCATAGGCTATGCATGCAATACTTTGTCATGTATAAAATATATGATAAATTCCAATAGGCACATTAGGATATTAATAAGAAGAAAACATGGTTTTAGAATAAAATATGAAAGGAAAAAGATGGACTCAGACATTTAAATTTCCAACAAGTTTTGAACAAATGGCTTCAAAATTTCTGGATTTCCCAGAGTATAAAGATGTGTTTATTATAGCTTAAATTAAAATGGTTTTGAAAAAATAAAATGCTTATGAATATGTACTATAACAAAATTGCATGAATGTGATCTTGTTTGGTCTTTTTTCTCTATTACTTTCAATACCTTATTATACTATGTTCACCATCCTTCTTGTGATGGGTGTACTTTCTTGCCTTCTTTTTGATATATCGGATTTGCCAGCATGCCATTCTTTAACTTTGGGGCCATGAATAAGTAAACACAATCACTTTGATGTCTCCAGAGTGGATCAGGTAGCTCAGATAGCTACTAAGTGACAAGTAAAGGCAGAAGGGTATGTGGTGTGCATACAAGAGGCCCAGGGATGATTCCTCAGGTTAGAGAGAACAAGATATTATGAGATTTCCTACTATGACTTAGAAAAGAATACAAAGGTAATACATGAGTTTATCATTTCTGGAATTTTCTTTTATTTAAAAGTTGTTTGTTTTTTAAATATTTTATTTATTCATTTTCAAGCAGTCAAATACAGAGAGAGAGAAAGAAAGAGAGAGAGAGAGAATGCACCAGGGCCACCACCTCATGGCTTATGTGGGTCCTAGGGAATTGAACCCAGTGCCTTAGGCACTGGAGGCAAATGCCTTAACCACTGAGCCATCTCTCCAGCCCTGGAGTTTTCCATTTAATATATTTGGCTGAATATCTGAAACTAAAGAAAGCAAAACTAGATTGAAAAGATCCAAAATTCCAATAAATTCAGACTGACCCAACTTTATGTTCTTTCCACCACCATCATCACATAGCTTAATACCTTACTCAAACATAGTTTTGAGACTTTGCTAAGATAAATTAAAGAATCAAATATGTCTTTAAGTGTGCTTCAATTTCTTGTGAGTCGCAGTTTCAACCTTCCTTGTTGGAGCCTGATCTGATTTGAGTTTTATATC
This sequence comes from Zapus hudsonius, assembly GCA_004024765.1. Taxonomy (NCBI): domain Eukaryota; kingdom Metazoa; phylum Chordata; class Mammalia; order Rodentia; family Dipodidae; genus Zapus; species Zapus hudsonius. The sequence continues at coordinate 44,091 of PVHP010006084.1, forward strand.
TGTGGCCGCAATGCAGGGTGATGCTCTAAAGAGAATCGACACTTTCTGTGCTGCTAGACATTTCATAGGCCAATGCTAGATCCACACCCCCAGACAGAGGTGCGAAGACAGGGGTTATTATAAGTAGGGGGATTATACCTCCCATAAACATGCTGTCATTGTCCCTGGAGATGAACCCTAGTAGAATGACAAAGCAATACCGTCAGAAAAGAATCGCATGAAGATAAAAGAGTTTCATTCCCCGTATTTGTTAAGTACTATGGCCTCTGTTGAAAGCCACAGGAGCACAACTGTAGTGAATGGTGTAGCACATGTGTAAGTGAAAAGGGTAATGACAACACTGTTACAGGAAGTGGAGAGAGGAATAAGGAATGTATGTTCCCAGCTGCTTGTTCTACATGGTACCTGATACAGTCATACATGAACATGGGCTTAGATTATTTCATTACTAGTTTTAATCTCTGGAGTGTCCACTGAAAACAATTTCAATAAATATGCATAGTAAACAACAGTGTGTGAAATCAATAAGTATTCTATAAAAAATAAAATGAAAGAGGAATGGGATCATACAACGTGTGTGTGTAAGACCAGAGAAGGCAAAAATAGAAGTAGTGAGGAAGAAATAACAGATACAACAAATAGGAAACTGTTAGACATGGAAGATGTTAATCCAGGAATACTGCTATCGCTGCCTATGAATAGTCCATGAAAAGACAGATAATGTTTACATAAATCACCATGTCCATAATTTATCGACAATAACCCATTGTAAATATGGACACAGATGAGCTAAAACATTCATGAAGAAAAACATACTATGAGAATGTTGACCAAATGGTTTGTATAACAATGTTCATCTCAGCTAAATTATGAGAACAACAGAAATTATCAATGATAAGGACGAGCATTCTGTGGTTCAATTCTCCGAGAAGACATTAATCTTACAACGCAATATCAAAACATGAGGCAAAGACCAGAACTACAAAGTTTAATATATAAATCTTTTAACACTGCCCTTGCAATAATTGATAACCAAGCCGACATAAAATCAGTAAAAAACATAGTTGACCTGAACAACTTCAGTCAACTCATCTAGTTGAAATTTTAGAATTCTCTCTGAAACAGCTGAATATAAATTCTTCTAAGCTTATGTGGAATAATCACCAGAATAATAATAAGCTTATGTGGGATAACCACCAGAATATAGCATGTTTTGGGCACTAAACACATTTACAGAATGGAAACCACAATGCCTATCCTTAGATTATAATAGGATGAAACTTGGAATCAAGAACAAGCCTGGAAAATCCAAGAAAACTTTTGGTAATATATGGGTGAAAAATAAGAAACAAATAAATTTTAAACCATTAACATGAAAAGTCATAGACTCAAGTCCAAATTTAGTTTTAAATCCACATATTAGAAAAGACCATCAGTAAAAATTTCATAATTTAGTCTCATACTTTAGCTAACTAATGAGAGGATGTAATTGAAGCTTTAAACAAGAATAGATAAAATGATGCAACTGAGGATGAAAAAAAAAAAAAAAACAATGCAGACACTCCTCGAGACCAAAAGTGGAAGCCTAGCCAAGTGATCCATCCCTATAACCCCAGCATTGGGAAAGATGAGGCAGGAGGATTACCAGTTCAGGGACAAGCTGGGATACACAGAGAGATGCTATCCCAAAAACAACAAAAGAAGGCTGGAGAAATGGCTCAGCAATTAAAGATCCTTTTTTGCATAGCCTGATACCTATGTTTGATGCAAACTTGAAACTCACCCACCATGATTCAAAGAAATTTATGGAAGAGATGGTGGAAAGAATGTAAGAACTATGGCTGGGGTTGGGGGAGAATACCTAATGCATAAAAGGGAATGTCATCCTGGTTTCAATGGTTTTCTCTAATAACTTATGTTACTGAGCATATTTTTTGTTAATATATGTAATTTTATTCCAATAAAAAAGTTAAATAAATAAATAAATAAAAATCCTAGAAATATAAGGTAACATCCCTAGCAAAAGAAGGGATATTCACAAAGGAATTTGAGGTTATTTATTTTATTTTTATTTTTATATTTTGGAACTATGATCTTCCTGTGTAGCCTGAAAAAGTCTATCACCCATTATTGTCACCCATGTACTGCCAATGTTTTAAATCAGAGACAGAGTGAGAAACTAGTAAGATTTTCTTTCACCTTTCATATTCAAAAGTTGTACAAAAACACTGAAATTTCTCTTCAGAACAAGGTAAGTAAGGTTAATCCAAAATACAATGATTGAAAAATGGAGAAATAAATTTGGTCAGCCATAGAGAAGATGATTATGCAGATTAAATATTAATTCTTCATATTAAAATTAAACCAAATCTTCATTTTGTTTAGTGTTTGTCTTGAGAATAAAATAATTTGTAAATTATTTTCTAACTTGGAGAGGGGAAATAGGAGTACATCAATCAGGCCTTCATGACCCCACAGTGAATACCATAATACCACCAAGGAGGGCCCTCAGGGTATCTGGAGTCAGGGAAAACATAAAAGAGAATAATTTGTTATAATATACATAAAATAAAATGAAAAGCAGAGAAAATTTAGTCTCTAAAAACCTTAGAAAAGTCACATGTACAAATTTGATTTGTAGCTTCTATTCTCGTAAGCAATTCTTACTGAAACTTTGCTTCATGTCAAAGAAAGGCAGCTTCATTCACCTAGAGCACAAAACAGCAGCGAGAGCCATGGACAACCCAGATAAACCATGAAAGGTCATTGGTGAAGGACATCAATACTCAACACAATCCAAAGCAGAAGTCCATAGACACTTAAGATTTCAACAATAAAGCAGATTTAAAACTCTCAGACCATTACTCAGGGAACTGAGAGGAAGAGGGGGTAGAAAGATTGTAAGAGCCAAGGTTGGGGAAAGAATCCAGAGTCATTGAGCCTGTCAGCAACAACACACAAAGGAGGAAAAAATAAAAGAAAACTGGCTGCCTCTTGTGCAATTCATAACCCCCATCCCAAGGACAGATCCAGTATGCTCACTGAGGTGGGTCCCCCATGGGTTGGGGACAGAGAGGAGGTACCATCACAAGATTTGCTCGTACAATGAATCTAATTATTGATAATAAAGATATTCTTATCTTTATTATCAAGAAAGCAGAGAGAGATTCATAAAGCAGAGAGCAAACGGGAATTGGGGCTCATGGATACAACTTCAAAGGTCTCCTTCCATGGTCTACTTCCTCTAGCAAGGCTCCACCTTCTAAAGCTTCCATGAAATTTCAGAGAGCCACCAACTGAGAACCAAGATTTCATACACATGAGCCTATGGGAAAAAACCATAACTGTCCAGTACCTGCGGCAAGGGTTCGAAATTGCATGTATCATGTTACCCTCAGGCAACCATCCTGCTTTTGACTTTGTCCTAAAACAGTTTACAAATTCAAAGGCTACTTACTTATATTGAAAAAAGTTAAGAAATCCCAAGTCAATCAGATTTGCAGTGTGTGTTCACTTAACCGATCCTATTTACACCAACTGGGCTCTTGTTTCTAGAGGCAACAACGAATTACCTCTATAAGCACAGAACTGGGGACTCAACTTTAAAATCCAGACCCTTAAGGTTCACTGTAGTTAAGAGTCATTCATTTTCTTTTCATGGCTGGCTATGGCTGGCTTTTGAAGTATCTATTTCTGTTTCAAGCTTTACATGTACATTTAAGAAAATTATGAATGGTTATTATTCATATGTAAAATACACCTTTGTCCACTGACAGTCACTAAGATGCCAAACTTGGCCTCTGAACATATGTAAAAGTTAAGCAGTGATTTTGCGTCATCCCAGCAGCAATTCAAAAATGAAAATCCCTGTGCAGTTTTAGATGAAGGATTTCAAAATTTCAGATTTCCTTCTTTCTAAAGTGAATATTCATCAATACCAGTGACATAGCCTATTATTCTGAGAACATTATCATGTTTGAGGAACAATTGGACCTGACGCTTGTGTACATACAATTCAAAGTGTCACTGGTGATACCTTGCTAAGGACCAATAAGTCTACTGCATTCATATTCCAGAAGCATCTGATTCTTATCTACTCCTTGCTGAGTATGACGGTAACCTCAAGGAGAAGGAGGAGAACAGGTTACATTCTTTCAACAGCCTAGTCAGTAGCCTTCACCCTGAGTTAATAGTTTTTGTTCTAGGTTATTGAGAACTTCACATCCATGTCTCACTTCTGGGGCATTCGTGTTGACACTGAAGTATTGCAGGAGTGTCAGTCCAGAGTGTCTTCAAAGACCAGTCAAAGGCTATGATCCTTTGATAAACCTCAAAGCTCAGGCTTTGAAGCGAGGAGTAAGGGACTTGGAAATGGACTCTGCTATTTTCATGTCTTCTTTTAATCTCAGAGTATTTTTTTCACAAAGATTATTTTGAACTTTTATGTAGCAAGGTGTCAAGAAACAAAATAAAAAGGAAAGAATTAATCTTCAGTCTAAACCAAAATCTTTGTTTGTTTTGATTATTGCTATGCTAATTGCATAATTCCAAACTGAATAGTGATATGAATACAAAACAAGAGATCCCACACTAGAGGAAAATTATAACTTTATGGAATCACACTACATAAAATAACCTATTTTTAAAAAAATCAGAGTTATCCCCTTAATGTATTTAACACTCAAATAAAATATTTTTTTTCTTACTGGGGCTCATCTTAAACCTGATTCTGTGTGGTGATATCTGTATAACTCAGAAATGATATGCAAGGTGACTATTTTCCTTTCTTAAGTGCTGGTTAATAACACAGGCCCAAGAGAACATAGAATAAAGGAGATTGTACATTTCCCAGCTGTCCTGTGAATCTGTAGACCTTGTGTAATTTTACCTGCTCTTAGTTATAGTCAAACTGAAATAGTTAAGCCAACCATTTTTCTCCAACTAAGGAAAACAATTTGTCTGTACCAGACCATGACCATGTCCTGACTGTGTGGTTATGTTAAATTTACTGTAAGTTTCAAAAACTGGTTCTTGCACCAGAGATAATTATTTCTGAGAACTAAAAACTATTTTCAAAATAGGTCGGGTGCTGACTGGTAAATAACTAACTGCTTTTTTTTTTTTTTTTTTTTTTTTTGCTTTTGTACACAAGTTTGCTCTTTCTACACAGTAAAGGATGTGGTTTTTTCTTTATAAGCTCTGAGCTACCAGAACTGGCTGCTGACTCTCTCCCAGGTAGAGTTAGCCCAGCCCCGTCATCCGAATAAAGTTTCACTTTTACTCTCCAGACCTTTCAGTGTCTGTTTGATTTTGGGTCTGTGGTTGCACTCCATTTCAAATCTACCCTCATATGGTTCTTCAACACTCTAACTCCAAAGCCAGAAACTCAGCAAGAATGGAGACCCTAAACAACCTTCTATACCCTGCTTTCTAAATGATTTCAGGGTCTTAGCTCCTGAGGGGGAATGTTTTAGGTAGGCAGACATTACGCTGAGAGATCATTTGAAGGAAGAATTCCATACGCCATTTTCCTGGTAACATTAGTGTCATAGTCGGTCACAGGTTGCTGGGATGAATCTCCAAACCAGGCACAATTTTGGGGAGGAAAGTATTGAAGTAACAGACCCAGGGGAAGTTAAGGAAAAAGGCTGGCTCCCTTTCACAGAAGCAAGCAGTGAGAGAAATCCACCACCAGCACCTCAAGCAAGCACACTGTAACTCACAAAAATGCAGAACTGCCAGACTGGTTTCTGGCTTTTCTTCTGCATATCTATTCCTAGTATTTTGCTTCCAATTTAGAAAGGGTGTCATGACCCCAGGAGGCCAGGCCAAAGTGACACTTCCTCTAGCCAGGAGGCTGAAGACAATTCACAATTATCAAAATAATCTATTGGGGGACATTTTTTTCAAAACTACCACAATTAGAAAAGGAAGATCAACTTCATCCTTACCAGAGGAAGGAAGTCCTCTGGTCCTGGGTAGAGCCTGCCATCACTCACCTGGTCAAGAGATTAGCCTCCACTTATAGACATCCTAAGAGAAGGGAGGAATAGTGATCCCCTTCATGAGAGAGAAGGCACCATACAGGCAGCCCCTCCCTTGGGACAGTTGCTCACACACCCACCCTCACTCAGGAGTAGGCAGGCTTTTCTGAGTTCTGACTACAAAAGTGTAGCTTTTCCTTTTCTTTCTCTTAAAGTTGTAGGATAGGACTAACCTAAATGCAGTGGGAGAGAAGGAAGTGGGCTCTGGGTGAAATTAGAGCCCCCAAACCAGCGTTTCTCAGATCTCACGTTCTTACCTGCAATTAGCAAAGAAGGGCAAATTATGAAAGATTTATTAAGAGCGAATTGTGGGTAAGAGGGGGAGAAAGCAGAGAAGCACCCAAGCCAAAAAGTATTCATACTTCCCAGTTTGGGGAGAAGAAAATTGGATCAATCTCTCATGGAGGCTTGGATCAGGTCCTTTGATACATTAAAAACCAGGATAAACCTCATCCCCAAGTTCAAATGTATGAGGGACTTTGGTTGCTAGACCAAGGCTGAGCACAGATTCAGAGAAAGCCACCCACAAGGAGTGCAATCCTGTGAAACTTTGAGGAAGGACAAATAAGGAAGGACAGGATTGCAGTCTTGGATCAGACTGAATTAGAAGGAGGTGTGACAGGGCCAGGCACCTTGCAGGGAACACCCCTCCCCTTGAGTGGGGGTGCATAATTAGAGCTACAAGCTAGGTGCTAAAACTGATTGGTCAAATATGAACCAATCAGCTATCTCTCTGACTCACCTGGGAAGAACTTTAATTCACTTCCCCAGAGGAAGTCAGCCTCTCTTCCCCCATCTGGCAATGGAGTAAAGAGACTGCTGATCCAGGCCTCAATAAATAAGGCCTACCCTTAGCCCAGCTAATGGCTGGGGTCGGGGACAGGTTCCAGACTTTTTCCCTCATGAATCTCTCTTTTTCATGATGGGAGCTCACTGTTATCTTTTCTACTTATGCTTATTTAGCTAAATAATATAAGTTCTGTTAAACTCTCTGACACATGTTCTCCCCACACTGGTGGCCGGAGAACTCTGTAACTCCCCATGTTTCCTTAAATAATAAAGTTTCCCACTATACCTTACTATCTTGTTGTCTATGATTTTAATTCTTTAACTTTATAGACAAGATCTCAGATATTCTTTGAACTTCGGGTGCATTGAGATTTTTACTGGGGGTGATCTTAATTCTAACCCACACCCTGTATCATAATCCGTATCAGAGTTAGCCATGTTCTTTTTGGACAGGGATTTCCTAGCTGACTAGCAACCAAAGAAAGCCACCTTATTCCTTATCTGCCATTTGGATGTCCTAAGAAGTCCTATGCATCCCTGCCCTGCCACTGGGGCATTCCCCCATTTCATTACCAGCCCCAAGCCCCAGATGTGAGAAACACCTCTTTCTTTCTTTTGGGGAACTTTCCCACTCTCTTGGGAATCTTTTTTTTCTATATTTTCTTTAACAAAGAAATTTGTTAAATTTGCTGGTTATATGAAAATTTGTTTTTGCCCTCCTCACCTTATCCGCAGTCTTTATTTTTTCTTTGGTGTGCTTCTTCAACTCCAACGTCTTACCCACTCGTGTCAGCTCATGTGGGCCAGGAAGAATCTACAACATAACTATGGATACAAAATGTAATGGATTTTGAGGAAAGAGTATGACTATTTTAGGAGAAAGACCACTTTTCTATTGCATTTAATATTTTTATCATGAATTAAGATTACTTGGATGAAATTCAAGTCTGACTAGCAAGGAAGATTTATCACTCTCAAATTTAAGAGGTGCAAATAAACCAGGAGCTCCTTTTGACTTCACAAACCTTTCCTTGTCTTCTGATATAATAATACAGCAAAATAATCATGTGAGATATGTTATCCTAAACTCAGTTCCCTGGATTTACTTCACTCATGTCATGACTGTTGTTTTTGACAGATTAAAGTTGAAACCATTGTGATTCACTTATTTCATCAGATAACAGCGTTTATGTTAACCTCAGGATGACCATGGGCAGAACTCACATTTGCAGAATAGCCCTGCCCAACTCCTCAGAAAGGTCCTAAAGCAGGAACATCTGTGTCAAATGCTTTTCCTGGAAAAAAGAATCTGACCTCAAGAAGAGGGCAACACCCAGGTAATGACTTTCCAGAAACCCCATTCTCTTTATGATCACACATTTCACCAAATGAGGGCAAAGGCAAAACATCTTATACCCCATTTTCATTTAAATGGGGCCTTTTTGGGGTATGAAATTTCATTTTGAAGTTTGAAGCCAAAATGTAGGATGTGGAACTCTTGTTTTTATTTTTCTTCCTTAAAGTCACCAGTCATTGCAATCTGAACTTCATCATTCCCTGGGATGTTGGGAAACTCATTTAGCTGTGTTGTATCTGAACTTGTCGACAGATTTGAGAAAAGCAATTTCAGATGTCAGAATGAGAAAGCACTGAGGGGAAGAAAACAATCTTTTTAAATGCAATCTCCAAGTTATGATGCATTATTATTCTCTGTAATGCAACCCTTTGATGTATACATAATTCCTAGGGTAGTCAATTAAAAAACTAAACGAACCTGTGGCTGTGTTATGAATGAAAATTATTTGAGCAGTCTTGTGCTCGGATAGGTAAATGTCTGTGTCAAAAAAAAAAAACATAGTTTGAAAATAATGATGCTGATACAGAGAGAAGTCAACTATGTTTTCCTTGTTGAACTCAACACTGCAACAGAATGTCTTAAGCCCTTTGTCTTTCTCTGTCAGTTCATTTTCACAGGAGCTCTCTCTAGATAAGTACACCTATTCATATTTAAATAGCACCACACATGAGAATCCAGCCTATAATAACAATCTGCCTGTAAGTGCTCAACTCACAGCTTCAGTAAAGCATCAAAACATTTCCTCGGGCTGCAGAAATCAACTGGATGGAGCCTTTCCAATCTGACCCATTTCAAATCTGATTGCATTTTCTATATTGTCCCCTGGCAGCAGGCTCCAACCCTTTCTGTACTCACTCTGTCTTTGAGGTTTATAGGCCTCCCTTTGGCCGTAAAACCTCACCAGCCACAGTGAATACCTCAACCTCCTGGAGAATCTGAGCCATCTCCCTGGAAACACTCCTCTGGGAGGTTAAGAGACACTTTCGCAGCAAAACATAAAGTACTTTAAATCCACAAATTCAATAAAGAGAGAAAATTTAATATCTTGTATCACAGACTCAGTTCATGACCTATTAGTAATTCTGTATAAATTAAACATGAGACCACCTAATGGATCTTCCAATGACAGAAATGCAAGTTGTAGGAGTCGTAATTAAACACCATAGAATAGAATGAAACACTAGTATTTGTTGTTTCTTTATAAATGAGAATATTCTTTCATTTAAAATTTCTTTTATACATATTTCATCTGTTATAGGAGAAAAAAAAACAAGTTCCAGAAGAAAAAAAAAACACCCATTGCTGCAATTTATGTCCAAGAAGACCAAGTGAATTCTTACCTGTTGCCAATACACTTAATTAGGGCAGACCAAAGAAGCACCATTTAAAATTATGTCTTTTTCTAAAGTCACTGAAAATAATAGAAATGATATTGAGTGATCAAAAATCCATATTCCAGAATTTTTTTAAAAAGTAAGGAATACATAAAATATTTTAGTCTTTACATTACAATGCTGGTCTATCATACCTATTGATTTAATAAAATTCATTAAGACAAAGTACTTCATAAATTCAAAATTAATCTTTGAGAGATACTAAGGCAATCTTCCATTTAATTCAAATCTTAGTGGTCTTTAAAATTATTATTCTACATGGGATAGAGCTAATTTTATGATAAACATCAGTATTTCTATGATTAGTATGGGTAAATCAATAACCATTGATTTTATGACATAAATTCTAATATTATTTACTATCTCTCTTGTTTAAAACCATACAGGTAGAGAGAGATGACTGAGAGAGATTATGCATATCTCTCAAAGATGCATATGAATAAGACATACCTAGACACCCAGCACTTTCTCAGGACCTCATGAAATAACCTGTAAAGCTACTGGACAGGATAAGCCAGATCTCAACTTCAATTTTCACAAGAATTAAATGACACACATTTTAAAAAATTCAATTTTGAAATATCCACCAACAGAATTTTAAGTTATGCAGTACTGATTCAGAGCCTGTGTATCTGCATGCTGAAAAATATTACAATTACCAAAATTTCAGAGCTCACTAGAGGAGTATACAATAACATCATTCTTGTCATATCCTATACAATTATTTTGATAGAGACTGCTAATACTTTGAGAGCAAGATGAATGTTTTTCACCTACTATTAAACATGATTTAATTTTAAATGATTGAATGCAAAGGATTGTCTCAAGTTTTGAAGAGAAACACATTAAAATCAATATCATTATTAAATTTGTTCAAAAACGCCAACTTATGAATATATTAATTTCCTAAAATAATGTTACATATTAAAAATAATATACTTAGTTCTCTTTTATGATTCAATTAAACATGTCACCAGTCTGATTTCACAATATTCTATTAAGATTTGTCACATTGGTTTGGAGGCTGGAGAGAACTTGCATGAAAACCAAATCACCTCTAGAATAAAAGCTGATTTTTTGCTGTAACACCTTTGAAAAATTCTACCCTTCAAACATATATCTGATCATTTCATATTTTTGGCAAGGTCAACTACATAAACTTATTTTTTTAATTTTACATAGACATAATTATCAAATAATTAGATTCTTCTGAGGTAAGGAGACTATATGAGATCTGATGTTTTAAGGACCATATTTTTATTTTATTTACTTATTTATTTGCAAGAAGAGAAGGAGAGAGAGAGAGAGAGAGAGAGAGAGAGAGAGAGAGAGAGACATGCCAGGGCTTCCTGCCACTGCAAATGAATTTCAGATGCATGTCTCACTTTGTATATCTGGTTTTACATAGGTACTTAGATTGAACGATATTTTATTGTACATGAAATATAAATTAATTTCTTTTTAAATACACCTAGAGTCATCAGACTGTACAAGTAAAATTAAGGAGATACTGACTGGATGAAGAAATATTCTAATTCCATGTGACTGGGCACTGTCTTCTTATGTCCCAAATGCTAAGAAATACAGAATTATTTATTTATTCAATTTATTAAGCACTCTTTACATATGTGTATGTAATACACAGATTATGTATGAATTTTTATACTGGAGTTCCTTAATTATAGTCATTATACCCATTCATTTTTTAATACAAATGCATATTTTGTTTTGGTTATTTCAAGTATAAAAGAGATTTAGTTGTTCTAGGTCAAATATTTTTGCTAGCCCCAAGAATCCAAAACCATTCCTGTTGACAAGACTTGTATTTTGGTTCTTTATGGCTATGTAGCCTCTGGAAGAAGTAATTTTAGAAGTGACAATGGAGTGCTGCAACCTTTTGTTTCTTTTATGTTTTGCTTCAAGAATCATTGCTACCTAGTGACTAGAATCTTAATGGACATGCGACCAGAAACATGATGCTTCTTGTCAATGAGAAGAATCCTCAGCAGGGCCTTTGGATTTGCTCAGAGCTTAGAAATAATATGACTGGGGCTGGAGAGATGGCTCAGCAGTTAAGGTGCTTGCTTGCATGCAAAGCCCAACAAAGTGAGTTCAATTCTCCAGTATTCATGCAAAGCCTAACAAGGTGAGTTTGATTCTTCAATACCCATGTAAGGCCAGATACACAAAGTGGCATGTACATCTGGAGTCCATTTACAGCAGCTGGAGGCCCTGGTTCACCCACTTCTCTCTCTCTCTCTCTCTCTCTCTCTCTCTCTCTCTCTCTCTCTCTCTCTCTCTCTCTCTCTCTCTCTCATATTTCTCTTCTTGCATATAAATAAAAAGGAAAGAAACAGCCTTATTCAGTCTAAAGTATAGGGCAGTGTATTTGGCACAGAAGCTGCTGAGCTGGTTTCAAATCTTCATTCTCTCACTTTGCAGTTCAGTAACAGCAATCAGGCATTTGGTTCTCTCTTCAGTGAAGTAGGCACAATTACTGTGGTTGTTTGAAAGTATGCCCTCCATAGACTCAGGTGTTAAAATTAAACCTGCAACTTTGATCTCCAGCCACCTGGCTCCAAGAGGTGTCACTGGGAGGTGGATACTGGAGTCCCCCTTAAGGTGTCACTAGGGGCAGATCTGAATTCCAACCCAAAGGTCTGAGAGCCATCTATGCTCTGGTGGGTTTGTGTGTGCTGGTGCAGGTACTGGCACTTTGTTTGCTACAGTGGTTTCTCTCTGCTGGGATTTATGGAACTAAGCAGCTTCTTCCTCTACTGACAGAACTTTTCCCTGGATCTGTAAGCTTGAAATAAATTCCTTTACTCCCATGAACTGTGCCTGGTTTCATGTTCATCCTAGTAATGGGAAGCTGTCTGCTACATTTTCATGCTCATCTCATCAGGTTTTGTAAAAGGTTCATATGAAATGTACTAGATTGTACATCAATTAGAAATGATTCCTACTATCACTAAGAGGTTCTGTAGTATATATGCAAAGGTGCATTTGTTCAGATACTGTAGAGTTATTCACATGTGTCATCTATATTGTCCTTGTATAATAAAAAAGAAGTTGAAAAACTTAAGGACATATCACACAAGAAATGATTGCTGACAAAATTGTTACCCCAGCAAGATGGACATAATTATTGTAATAGACTGGATAATCACTCCCCATATTATCCCCTTCCTACCCAAAAAGTTATTATTCAGACCACTGGAGGAATTCATTTCCTTATAAATTCAGCATTTATCTTATAAGAGATATGAATAAGAATCATTTCAGTAATACATTGTCTATCACTAAATTTCCTGTAACATTTTATATTGCTAATTCTCATAGTTTTCAATCATTTTCTTTAGCTAATCTATTGCTTAAATGTCACAATCTTCCAGATGGCACCACAAGTCCCATAAAAAAAATCTCCAAGAAAACCTATAGAGACCATGTCATAAATTACATAAGGAAAATGAATGTTGCTTTTTATATCTATGTTGTGTAACATGAAGATATGTAATTTATGATGAACTGCACATATTTTTTCACTGTGCTGATCACTTGAAAATGTCTGATGACGTTTTCTGGCCATATGGCTTGTGCAGGGGACGGCTAATGTGGCTCCGTATGGAGTCCATGTTTTCTCTGTTCCCACATCCCCATGCTGCCCACCTTGCAAACTAGAAGATAATAGTGACTGTTAGAATTTTGGAGTCTGGGATATTAGGCAGCAGCTTCAGAAGAGACTTCACATAAAGAATATCCCATTGAGCTGCATGAGAAGAAGTTTGAATGCTTCTAACTCAGCGTGATGTGCAATGGGATGATAGCATTCAACCAACCCACTCTAATGCAGCAAGGAAAGCTGTTTAAGATACAGGGTAAGGATCTTCTCCAAGAACAAGTGACTCATTTCCCTCCCCAGAGGAGGAACAAGCCCATTGTCAGAGGATCTGATCCCAAGTCTCAGGTCGTGGATATGTAGTGCTCAGGGTGCTATGACATCACTATCATCTTAAAAATACGCAAGAGGAAGTCCTGTGTGCAAGCTGTGAAACCATCCTGGCCAGCCAGTAGGAGAAGAAGCAAGGCTGAGGCCGGGATGTTCCTTCAGGAAGAAGCAGCCCTAAACACACCCTGAATCCAAATAAGTGGAGACACCACAATAAATAAATTTTGGAGAATAAATTATATGTAAATGTGAGATCTATATTTACATATATTTACATGGAAGGGAGCTAGAACCAGGCAGATAGTTAGCAATAGCTATTTTGTATTGTGAATGAATAATGTGAATTGTTTCAACTTGAACACATCCTCCAAGAAATAGGTGGAACAGAAGGACTTATGGATGTGGAAGAATGGTGTTTTATTATTTTGTTTTGCTATAGTTCAAATAAAAACTTAGTGCGAACACTATAAAATAATATGGAAAGACCGTGACATAGCTTAGTAAAGTGTTTGTCATGGAAGCATGAGGTGCTCAGATCTCCAGTATTTACATAAAAGCAAGGTAAGCCTGATGCTTGGGAGGCTGACAGGCAGGTCACCTGGGCAAGCTGGTCTAGCCAAATCAGTGAGCCCTAGATTCAGGGAGAGAACCTGTCTCCATAAATAAGATGCAATGTGACAGTTTCAGGCAGGCTCCATAGACCCCTTCCCCTCGAGTGGAAGGTGTCTAGCTAGAACACAAACCTAGGCTCTAAAACTGATTGGTCAGGTATGAACCAACCAGCTATTTCTGCTCACCTGGGGCAGGGAATACTCACTAAACAGATAATTCCCTCTCTTCTCCCACATGGCATCCTAGGAGGAGGACTTCTGATTTTTCAGGCCTTCCCCTCACTCAGGCCTAATGGCTGGGGTGGGGGAGGACTCAAGATCTTCACACATGAGCCTTTTTTCTCAAGATGGGAGCCCTCTGTTACCTTTTCCTCTCCTGCCTGTTTAGTTAAACAGCATAGATTTTGGCTAAAACCTCTCTCACATGTTCTCCCCATACTGGTGGCTGGAGAACTCTGTGACTCCCCATATTCCTTTAAATGAAGTCTCTCACTATATCTTTACCTCTGGTTGTCTATGATTTTTTTTTAATATATATTTATTGTCCATAATGTGTTACATTATTTAGTGGGCAAACCATGCGTTGTTTTCCCGAATTCCCCAATTCCCCCCCTCCCCATCTTCTATGATTTTAACTCTTTAACTTTGTAGACAAGAATTCGGGTACTCCTTAAATTTTCGGGTGCAGTGAATTTTTTGTGCGGTGTTATCTAAATTCTAACCCCCAGCTCAGCCCCTACAGAAGAAGTGAAGAAAGCATCCTGCATTTCCTCTGTCCTAAACAGACGCATGCACACACATGCATTGCACCCACACACATGTGTACCCATGTACACACACAAACACATACATACACAAACATACACACACCATGTGTATACACATGTAAAAATGGACAGACTTAAAATAAAGGCACTATAGTAGTAATAGGAGAAGACCTTGGAAACTAGACAGTCGCCTAGGAGAAAATTTCAAGGAGTCTGTCACTGAACAATCCAAAAGGTGACTCAGACCTCACAAGATTTATTTATTGATGGAGAACTTTATGGAAACTTAACATGGTGGTAATTGAGAATGAAAAGTGATGTTTAAATGAAGGTAATAGTGTGAAAACTAGACATTAAAAACGATCTTCTAAAGACAAAAGATGACCACAGAGTGAACATGCTATTTCCACCAAGAAATTAGAGTTCAAAGCATAATACGAGAAAGCTCAGCAATAGCAAACATTTATGCACAATTTTCCTTTATAACAATATGGTACATAAATGACAAAAATGAAGCCATTAAATCTCCTGAAGGCAATACACTAAGCTCTACTTATTGACTTGTTTCAGTATGTCATTTAATTGCAATTGCCATATATTTAATACATATTTATTTCAACATATGCCACATTAGACATGTATGATTTTTGCATTGTATTTCATTTAAATAATTGTTCTGTGAAAAAGATGATCTATTTTCTTTTTCCATCGTCAATTACAGTTGAACAGTCCTCTTGATTTAATATTCTTAACATCAATCAGCAGCCTCACAGTGACATCTACTGAGAAGCTGAGCTCTCCCTTCAGTGATCACTGAAGAAAACAGAACAGCAATGACTCCTCCTGGGTTTCCATGCTGAATTAACATCAGAGATTGCACATCAGGTGTTGCTCAGTTAAAAGTGACAGGTCATCTAGTTCCCAAGAACGTCTCTGCGTTGCTGACACAAGCAGTGTGCATATCTGCTCAAGTGCGCTGACAGTTTTTCTCGCCCTGATGTCCTCCTCTTCCCCACAGTTCAGCCTAGTGGAAGATATCCCTAGGAATATGAACAACATCAACATATATATATATATACATATAAGCACCAGCAAGATTAGAACATCTTTTATGGGAAAAGTCGAGGGAACAGTGGTATTCGTTTTGAAGTTTATACAGAAATAAAATATATTTTAATTCAATGAATAAGGTAATACCAATAAATTTGAAACAATTTTCAATGATTAATGGAATATATATATACACATATGTGTACATAGATATAAAGAGAGGTAGAATGTTATTTATTTATTTGCAAAAAAGAGAGAATGAGTGTACCATTGCCTCTTGACACTGCCTACTACAAAGGAACTCAAGATTTATACACCATTTTGTGCATATAGCTTTATGTAGATATTGGGAAATTAAACCCAGGCTTTGCAAGCAAGCATCTTTAATCACTCAGCTAACTCTCCAGCTTCTAGATTTTTTATTTTCCATATTGAATATGGATATAAATTAAAGTGGTCACATCATTTCTCAAATAATTATTCTCATATATATAAAATAATTATAATACAGAGCGAATGTTATATAATTGTATCATCATATTCTTATATTATTATGTATATATCTATATTTTCCAAGAAGAAAGGTATCTTTTAGTTTATATCACAATAAACCCAAGCTACTTGAACTTAAGCATTTAGCTTTATCTCACATAGGTAGGTTAAGTACATAAAACCTCACAAGACCAAATCTGATGTCCCTTTATATCATAAAATTCATAAAAAGTGTGTCAAAGGATGAAATTACTTGTTATAGCAGGTATAATACTGTGGCAGACATGTAAATTAGTGAAGCCATTATGGAAAAAGTATAGAGCCTCCCCAAGAAAATCTAAAAATGGTCCATTTAATAATAGAACTATGCAATTCAGCATTACCACCACTGGTCTCTGGAAAAGGCATCTGTTTCTGTGTTTATCACAGCATTATTCACCAGAGCAAAGAAATGGAAACAAACATATTAATTGTGAGGGGAAAAGAAGATGATATATTTTTTAAATATGGAATAGTATTCATTCATAAAAGAACATGCAAACCTTTCCACTTTTGGGAGCATGGATGGAATTCTAGATCTTTATGTTAAGTGAAATAAAGTCAAGTACCACAGGATCTCATTCATGTGAGGAATATTTAAAAATGGATCTTCTAGAGGTGGAGAATAGAATGGTGGTTACTAGAGTTTTGAGAAAGTTTGAGGAGAGTAAAATCTGAATTATTAATCATTGGATGTTAATTTATGGTTACATAATTGTAAGAAGTCCTAATGAACTATTGCACAGTAAGGTGGCTATAGAAAATGGTAGCCGCTCCACATATTATTCTGAACGAGTGAAATGCTTTAATTATAGAGTTGCTTTAATTCTCCAGCAGGCTTCTATGGTTGCATATATATTTATAACATCAAAACATACTTTTAAAAAATTCTAGGTGCTGGAGAGATGGTTCAGCAGATAAGGCACTTGCCTGCAAAGCCTAATGATCCCAGTTGGATTCCCCAGTACCCACATAATG
>PVHP010006085.1:0-62121 GCA_004024765.1 Zapus hudsonius
TAACTAAAAGCCTTGAAAATAGAAGAAACATAATTTTCAGTGTTCTCAGTGCAATTAGAATTCTGTGACTGTTGCATGAAGCATGACAGAATTATGGAAACCGAATTATGACTAGAAGGCTTTCAGGTTGCATACCCCTGTGGTATCAGTTTCCTCCAACTGGTGTGTCCTTGTTTAATTATATTTCTCTCAAGCCTTTTACTTGAATGTAAATATAACATGCATCATTACATTTGACATTTCTAAAATGAAAAATAAATAAAAGTCTTTAAAACATCTGATCTATCCATACACCTTAAGCTACTCATGCTTACTGGAATCCTTATGTTCTATAGTCAGTCATTTTCCTCTGATGGAAACATTTTGTCCAGGAAGAAAGAGGGAGACTCAGGAAATTCAGGAAGGTGACTTACAAGGCCAGAAGGTTAGAAACTTAAAAGTTTTCAAGGTCCCTTCCCAAGATGAAAGCCACAAACAAGACTGGTGAGAGGCCAAGCAGCCTGCACACTGCTGAGACATCACTCTTGCTGGGGTGGGCTGTTCATGAATGTATCCGCCCTTGCTCCACAATTCTCTCATAAGTAAAAGTAACCCCTCACCCACACTCATGTAAATAACCACAGTAAGCTCACAGGTTTACTAAGCTAGATGTAGGTGGAGCAATTTATTTGATCTACTGTTACCACTCTGAGGTGAATAAATGTTATGTCCCACTTGAAAAGTCCACCAATATCTTGGTAGCATTTGACTCAGTGGAAGTTCTGCACTGAGCTTTAGCCTTCCATTTAATGAACTGTTTAAATCTGCATAAGAAAATAGCAAGGGGAATCGAAGAGACTTCACTCATATTTCAATACTAAGTGAGGTAATACAAGAATAGTACAGAGTGTCTCACCGGATGAAGGAAAAGAACGAAATGTCTCTTTGAAGAGTCATAAAAGAGAAGAGTGACACATCAGAAGAGAAAGTCAAGTCAAAGAAGAAAAAACTGAAACCATGGAGGGTCTTTGGGATCATAATAATGTGTTTGGGAAAGCTTAGAGTGATGTCGTCAGGTGTCCTCATAAAGAATGCACTTGTGGATATTTTGAAGCTAAACCAAAAGAACTCAATTATCAGATTGTTAAATCTGATGGTTGCAACCAGGCTTGTGACAGGGAATGTGATATAATTCTTAGCATGTGAATTCTAACTAAACATAACTTGTGATTGACCATGATGGGGCCAATTTTTTCTTGAATTAGAAGGTAACCCTATGTTTTGACTTGAAAGAGTAAAACAGTACAGTTAATTATTAACCATTTTGGGGAAAAATGTAAAAAGAGGTATTTTGGACAAGAAAGCCTGAGATCAGTACTGGAAATGAAATATTAATCAGGCAGTTTTGAATAGTTGATTATGGAATTAACAAATCCTCTTATAATGTAAACAATCAGTGCCCAGGTGGTTAAACAAAGCTATAAACATGGGTGAGTTTACTCAGATCTTCATCTTGGTAAAGTAAGCACTCATTACCTTGCCCAGCATCCTCAACATTTAAATAAGAATTTCTTTTTTTTTTTCTTAAGGTTGAAGAATTAAAGTCTGGGAAAATTTCAATTTATATACATCTGGAGAAACCATTAAAAGAGACTAAGAATTGTCAGAGGTGTAGGAGGAAATTCACAGAAACATAATTTTGTGAAAATAAAAGAAGGAAGTGCTTTATAGAACAAAAATGATCATGTTCAAATGTTGTTGCCAGGCATATAAGGATGAAGTCCATAGATTTTAGACATGTTATTCAAAACAGAAGTATAAAATGGAATCAATGGGTTTACTTAAAAGCGGAAGAACTCTTATTAGAATTTTGAGAGGGTTAGGAAATAGTCAAGTTGCTAACTTCCTTGCCCAGCCAAGCAGGAGGGCCTGACTTCAATCCCCTGAGCCCAAGGACACAATTTGGATGTGGCCATGGCTTTGATTTGTGGATCAGAAGCTCTTTGACTGGATTTGAGACACAATTCATGCCTGGACTGAAAACCTATTTAAGAAACCTGTGTGGGGTGGATCTCAGACCCTGGGGGGAAGCTCCTACTGCTGGCTGGCTAAGTAGATATGTATTCTGCTTCAGACTGATCTCTGAGTATTTGTGTTGATCAGTAGATCAGTGCTGTTCTCACCTCTTGTCAGAGAAGCTTCTGTTTGCAGTGGGCCATTATTACCAAAGAGATTCAAATCTCATCAAAGTAATGAGATAAGTGACTGTTGAGTGCTCAGGTCTAAATAGGATACATACATCTCTAGATGTATCTCTCTATCTGTCTCTCTGTCTCTCTCTCTATCTATCTATCAATCATCTATCATCTATCTATATAAATCTATCATCTATCTATATATCTGTCATAGTCAGCCACGCCGCTGGGATGAATCTCCAAACCAGGCACGATTTTAGGGAGGAAAGGTGTTTATTGAAGTAACAGACCCAGGGGAAGTTAAGGAAAAGTCTGGCTCCCTTTCACAGAAGCAAGCAGAGAGAGAGAGAGAGAGAGAGAGAGAGAGAGAGAGAGAGAGAGAGAGAGAGAGAGAGAGAGAACCTCCAGAAGCAAGTAAGCAAGCAAACACACCTTGTAATTCACAAAATGCAGAACTGCCAGACCTGTATGGCTTTTCTTTTGCATATCTATCCCTAGTATTTTGCATCCAAATTAGAAAGGGCCAGTCCCCAGGAGGCTAGGCCAAAGAGACACTTCCTCCAGCCAGAAGCCTGGAGACAATTAACAATTTAATAAACACAATTATAATAAACTCTATTGGGGGACATTATTCAAACTACCACTCTATCTATCTATCTATCTATCTATCTATCTATCTATCTATCTATCTATCTATCTATCATCTGTCTATCATCTATCTTATCTATCTATCATCAATCTATCTATCTATCTGTCTGTCTATCATCTATTTATCTTATCTATCTATCATCTATCATCTATCTATCTATCTATCTATCTATCTATCTATCTATCTATATATATATCCATCTATCCTGCTAATATTCGAGGAATATTCCAGGAGGTGGAAGAGGAGAGAATGCAAGAGCCAGAGAAGAGGGAGGCATACTGTGTCTCCCTGAGAACAAGGTATGGCCATTGGGCTACTGAAATTACAGTGTCTGCAGTTACCTGCACAAGACTTGTACAGTATTGGTTCTGTTAACATTTTTTCATGGATAGAGAAAGAGCTTATGAGACTCCTACCCTTCTCTGTGGAGTTAATTTAGCTTCCCCACTATGCTCATTAAAGTCACTATAATTAAACTCAGTTGGTAACACAAAAACCAGACATAAAAGTATGATAAGTGTGATAAGGTTGGAAAAACAAAAGTAATTCACAAAAGACGGCAGAAGTGGGCAAGAGAAGTGAATATGATCCTATTATATACAAAAATACAGAAATTTGTTGAAGGTCTATTAAATGTTTAAAATTGAAATACAAATGGTTAAAACACTTGGGCTAAATCAATCTTGCTAGCTTTCCAATATATTCTAACCAATCAAATTAAAATTTATTGCAGAGCTAATTAAATGCTGACAAGGTTATCCTATTAGTACAAATGATATTGGATCATCTGAAGAAGGCAATCTGATATTTAAAAATCTGTAAAGCCTTTGACCTAATTAATATCTTTCCTAAAAATGTTGCCTAAAGTAGCAGAAAATATGCTTTCAACAGCACTGATAATTAAGGATATTCATATTTGCATAAAATATAAGAAGCCAGCTCAATGTCCAGCGGTTAGTGTTCATTAAATATACATGTCCATGGCCATGGAATGAAATTACTCAGAAGAATAGGATTATAAAAATCTACTTAATGAGGTGGGCATGCACACGTGTTGTATTCAATGAAACCCAACAGAAGAACAGGACTGCAATATGATGTATATATTTTTAATTTTCTAAAAAACTGATTTAAAATATGTAAAAATAGTGCTCGCATAGGCACCACATATACTAAAATATGTAACAATAAATGTCATTGTGGTGGTGTGAACTTTCAAAGCCAATGCTAGGGAGGTGGACACAGATGGGTATCTGGAGCTTACTAGCTAGCCAATCTAGCCTCCTTGGCAAGGTCCTGGCCAGTGAGAGACTTTGTGTCAAAAACAGTCTCAGGAATTGTGCTGGAAGTAGTTCCCTGGTCTTCACACGCTTGCACACATGACCACCTGCATCTGCTCTTGTACACAAATGCACACTCATGCACATACACACAAAAGACGTTAATATATTCTATTTAAGCAGCTGCCAAACATAAAGAAAGGAGCTCGCCCAACTAAAAAACGTATAAGACAAACATCAAACCTTTCTGTGTTTTATGTGACATTCACAATGCTTAAAATACACAACTCCATACAACAATGAAAACAGGTAGACAGTATGCCCGCTGAGGAAGATCTCCAAGTGGGTTGGGGACAGAGAGGATGGAAATGGGGTACCAACATAATATTTGCTCATACAATGTATCTAATTATGGATAAGAAAGATGTTTTAAAAAAAGAAAATACACACTCTAAGACTGTTGCATATTTGGGTAATTACTCAGTATTTTGTTACTCTGTGAATATAATTTTGGAACTGATTTATTAGGGCAAAACTTGCTCCTGGAAATACGTGTTCTAATTTTTAATAATTATTTTATTATGATGTGAGAACATTTTGTATGTTACACTAGGTAGTTTCAAGTCCTCCTGAAATAGTGCTTGTCAGTAAGTATGCAAGGTCATCGTGAATGTCATTTGCTGATATTAAAAACAATAACATGCCCCACTGAAGAGAATAATCTCATATTTAATTAGAGAAGGAGGGTCCCTGGAACTGTCAGCCAGCTGTCCAGTTCTGTACTGTGAGGAAGAAATTGGTTTAGAAGATTGATAACAGTGGGAAATAAGGGTGGTTCTAAAATTTGAACTTTACGATCTATTTCAGAACTTTTACACGCACACACACACACATACACACAAACGCATGCAAGCACACACACACGCACACATGCATGCACACACACTAGGAAAACTAGAATACATTCACTTAAATTGTACTCTCCATTTCATTTCTTCAAAACAAGAAAAACTGATTTTATTATTGCTCTCACTACTTGCATCAGAGTGAAAGAATAATTACCCTTATGGTACTTTTTTTTTTCTGTGACTTCCAAAGTCAATCCCAAAGGCATAAATAGCTTGTATTTTTTTCCTTTAAGTTATGTGACTAAAATGCACAGGAGAAATGAAAGAATTATAAGTTTTCCTAAAAGATATCGCCAGAATTTAACATGCCACATAGAGATTTTTTATTGTTTCAACAGCTTTGAGAAACATAACCAGTTTTATTCAATTTATAGCCACAATATTAATTTGTAGGTTAAAGAAGTCATATTTCATTGAACACTCTAAAAGGAAAAAAAACAAAGAAAATTTAAGATGGTTAAGTGTTTCAAATAAAATGTAATCAATTATTTAGTTAGTTTAAAATTCAAACCCTTTTATATGTCAAGAAAGCAGTTTAAATATAATTACCTTGAATTGTTTCATTTGTGCACATCTAAGTTATAAATAATACAATAATAAAAACATCTGTGAGCATTTTGTTTGAAGTTACTAATGTGAAAAAATGATATATGTAATGGTTTTAAAGGAATTGATTATCATAAAGTTTATTAATCGGGAAGCTGTAAATGCCAAAAATATGTACCCTTTTTGTTGTTCCAAGACCTAGAAAAAGAAAGGGTCAAGTAAAAAATAGCGAAGTTCATATTTACATGCATATATTGTATAATAATATTCATGATCCACAAGGAAATATTAATTTAATTGTTATGAATTCTATTTTGTTAAACTGAAGTATTTTAATTAACCAAAGTTTACTCTATACCTGGCACTCACAAACTCTGAAAAACACATCCTTTGTACAAGATTCAGCTTGTTACATGGGTTAGTATGCTAAGACATGATTTGAACATTTATTTTTAACTTAATTTAATTTATTTACTTATTAATTAATTTATTTATTTTTGTTTTTCATGGTAGGGTCTCACTCTAGCCCAGGCTGACCTGGAATTCACTATGTAGTCTCAGGGTGGTCTTGAACTCACAGTGATCCTCCTACCTCTGCCTCCAGAGTGCTGGGATTAAAGGTGTGTGCCACCACAACCAGAGATTTGAACTTTTAATTTGGTTACAGAATTATGTGTCAGGGTTACAATTGAGTGACATGAGATCAAATGAAGTTTATTTTAAACAGAGTGGTTGTGACTGCTATTCACATTGTGAACCATATTACAAACTGTTGATCCTGTCTTGAATCTGGGAAACCTCCCCAATGGAATGATCTAATAGACACATATAAGTGGCTTACCTACTCATAAAAACATTCAAACACAGATTAAGAAACTACCACATATGCAACTTTATTGAGATATAATTCATATTCCTCATTTCCTACCACTGAAAACACCCAATTGAGCATTTTTAATATACTTCGGAAGCAGTCCATCCATGACCACAATTGTAGAAACCCTCAAGCAACTAGACCCTGAGTAACAGTAACCATTTTGTTCCCATCCTCTACAGATATTGTGAACACCACTCTAGGCTTTCTTTATAAGTTCTCCTCCAGTGTGCACTTGACTTAATGAAATCACACTGTATGTGACAATCTGTGATTGGTTTATATGCAGCGTACTGCTTTTAGGCTTTAAAAACCTGTGGTATATTTAAGCGTTCACTAATTTTTATTTTTGAAAGTCACATTGTATGATTACAATGTATTTACCAGTTTACAGGCAATGAGATCACTTGTGTAATTTGCTCACTGTTATTAATGCACTGGTCCATCATGTTCAAGTGTTTGTATTAATATGTGTTTTCATTTCTCTTGAATGTATGCACAGAAGCCAAGTTGTTGGGTTATTTGGTTCCATCATATTTAGTCTTTCACTAGCTACTAGGTTTTTCGAAGTGGCTGCACCATTGTACTCACTCACTACCTTCTCCCCAGAAGCTCTTCATCTGATCTATCTATCTGTGATTGTTTCAGTCCTAGGGAGTATGAAGGAATATTTTGCTGAGGATTTCATTTTCAATCCTTGGATTATTTTCTCTGTGTTTTAAAATGTCAACCATTTAGGGCTGGAGAGATGGCTCAGCGGTTAAGGCACTTGCCTCCTGTGCCTGAGGCCCCTGGTTCAATTGCCCAGAACCCACATAAGCCAGACCCACAAGGTGGTGGTCCTGGTGCTCTCTCTCCCTTTCTCTCTCTCTCTCCCTCTCTCTCTCTCTCCCCTTGAAAATGAATAAATAAAATATTAAAAAATTCAGTACTCTTTAAAAAAATGTCCACCATTTCATCATATCTGTAGTTCAGTACATCAATTGAAGTAGACATCTCAATCAATATGTATGATGCAAGAGTTTCATATCCACCAACGTAACCATTTCCAGCTCTGTATTAGAACTTACCATGTCTCCTACTAAGCTATATACTTTCTGAAAAGGTAGCCATTACCCTGACATTCATGATCATAGATTATTTTTGCGTGTTCTAGTATATCACAACAATGAAATCACATAAATGTACACGTTTGTATCTCAACAAGTCCTGGTTTATTAATGTTTGGGCTATTTCCACTTTTTTCCATTAACAAATAAGACATTACTAATAGTTCTTATGTATAATGTTAGGATTTTATAGAGACTTTTTAAATGCATAATTTCTACATCAAAGTAAATTGTGTAACTTTTCACGATGGTGACAGGTTCATTTCATTAAGGAAGATGACATTTTGGATCCCTGGTGTAGAAGATGAGAACATTCATAGGAATCACAAAGGCTTACCTCAGCAATTTTTATTGGCATTTTTTTTTAAATGTTGTGTGATGTTGAGGGTCTTTGCGTTAGTGCTATCAAAGTTTCTCTTTCTGAGAGCTAGATATTCATGTCGATTGCCCTTTTCATTTTTTGGGTATCTGATTATTTTTCTTAATTAATAGAAGATACCTATCATCCATCCACCTATTATCTATCTATCTATCTATCTATCTATCTATCTATCTATCTATCTATCTATCATCATCATCTATTTATCATCTATCTATCTATTTATCATCTATCTATCTATATCTATCTATTATCTATCTAAATATCTATCATTGTCATCATCGTCTATTTATCTAGCTAGCTATGTTCAAAAAGATATAAATCTGTATATATTCTAAAAGATATATACAATATATGGGATACATATGTATATCCATATATATGCATATATGTATATAAGCACATACATATAAAGAAGATATATACTGAACATATAAGTATTAAAATAAGCCCTTTTTCTTAAATTAAAATATATTAACCAAGATATTGCTTCCTACTTTTTTCTTTTGCTCTTGTGCTATATTTGTGTTTCTGTGTTTACTCTTATAGAAGATGTGTCTAATATGATCAAAATTTTCCATTTTTGATTTTTTTATGTTCATAATGAGAAAAAGTCCTAAAGCTTCAACTTCCCGAGGAATTTACCCATGTTTCTTTTGTGTATTGTTTTCCACTTAAAAACTTTTTAATAATGGAGAAACCATAAAATTCACAATTTTTACTGTTTCTAAGTTCAGTCATATAGCATCTATTCCCACTGTTTTATAAAGTATCTTGTTGTCTTATAAAACAAGTGCTCATTTTCCCTTCTCTAGCCTAATGCGAATCCCGAAGCTGTTTTCTGTTCCTGCACACTTGGATACCCTGAACATTTCAAGTCAGTGGAATCATCTTGTGTTTTTCTTCTGAGAATCATTTAACTGGGCTCTATCTCCTCAAGGTCCATCCAGGCTTCATGTGTTCCTATCAGCATATACATTCACCTAACAATATGCACTGAATTATCCCTACCTCTTGGGTAGTATGAATAGAGGCGCTATGAACATATAGATGTACTTCATATCTTCAGGAACCTACTTTCTATTCTTTTGAAGAAAGATATTACATGAAATTGTCTAATTTTAATTACATTTTTTTGCAAAATTGGCACACTTTAAAATAAAGGCTGTGCCATTTTACATTTCCTCAAAATACACTTGAGTTCTGTTGTTTTCTGCTATTTTAATGTAGTAGCCATCCTAATGGATGAGGTGATAGCTCAGAGTTTCAGTAACTTTCACATTGCTGGCAAAAGGCGCCTGACTGAAAGGATGGGAGACAAGTTGTTTATTTTGGCTTACAGACTGCAGGGGAAACTCCATGACAGAAGGGGAAGACATATCCTGACCAGAGGCTGGACCTTACCTCCTTGCCCACATCAAGTGGAACAGAGCAGGAAGAAAGTGCGCCAGAAACGGGCAAGGGGAAGCTGGCTCGAACACCCATAAATCAGGTCCCAACATTACACTGCCTCCAGGAGGCTCCAATCCCCAAATTCCCACCAGCCAGAGACTTAGCATTCAGAACACATGAGTTTATGGGGAACACCTATTTGAAATCACCATATTCAGTGCTTTTTTTAAATTTGTGTGTATGTATATATATTTTGTTTGTTTCTTTTTGAGGTAAGATCTCACCCTAGCCCAAGCTGACCTGGAATTCCCTATGTAGTCTCAGGCTAGCCTCAAACTCATGGCAATCCTCCAGCCTCTGCTTCCAAAATCCTTGTCGAAAAGGCATGCACCACCATACCTGGCTTATGATTTGTATTGCTTTAATGACAAATGTGCTGAACATAAAAACTAAATAAACCACAGCACAGTAAAAGTAGCTTATTCAGTAGTGGCTGGAGCTGATAGTGATATCACACTAATTTATCAAGGATCCCTAAGTTATGATTATTTGTGTGTGTGTGAATTGGGGGGGAGGAGGTTTCCATGAAGGAACACAAATGGCTCGTTAGAGTGTTATTTACTAAAATTTCTTCGACTGAAAACGAAGTCCATGATCGTGATTTAAGTACATTGACAAAGGATCAAGCTGTGATTTTTCTTCTCAGATTTCACATAAATATAGTCCTGAAAGACAGGGTTGAAATGATTCTTTCTGGTCAGCAGGGATTTGAGCATTTTACAGAGCTCTGACCTTAGCTAGCCATGTACTGGACTTCAAACCACAGTTCACTTAGTAGGTCAGCAGTGTGGAAGGGGAAATAATGGCAGATCAAACCCAGTGAAGTTAGGAAAAAAGTGTGTGGCAGAATTAGACAGAAACCTTGTGCAGGGCATTGTTTTCCAGGTCAGTAACCACCCACAGGCCAGGCAGCTTTAGGAACAAAGGTGTGTATATAACTTTTAGAAGCTCTGCCTATAAATTGTAACTGGGCTTGTGAGAGCACGTAGACCTGTAGGGAGAGCTCTTTCTACCCCAAACTGTTTCTCAACAGAAAGTTCAACTGAGTCTTTTTGATTTTTCAAACATATTAGCTGAGGCAGTGCTTGCGTGTTTTTCAAATGCAAATAATTGATTCAGCTCCTTTGTATGAGCGTTGATAAGCCAGCCTTCCCTTTTCAAGATCTATTTATGATAGACAGCATTCGGAGCTTGTTGGTGTTTATTTGTGGACTCTGCTCCTGCAATGGTCAGGTCACCCTAAACTTGCACACAGCTGAACGTGCTGAATGACAAGCTGCTCTGTCTATCAATGAGAAGTGTTTTGTGTCACCTCTAGACAATACCTGAGCCTCAATCCGTGTCACTGTGATGACCGGCCCATGTGTAAGTGCACTCAAGATGCTGGGAATATTCTCGAGAACCTGAAGGAGTTCAGTGCTCATCCTGTCATAAGCAGAATATATACAGCTTTTCATCAATGCCAGTTGGGGAATGTCATTATTCCCATCTTTCTTTTTTTCCTGGCTCCGAGGCTGGCAGCTCTCCCTGCGTTAAAGTGATGACCAGAAGTCACCATTGCAACTTTTCAGGGCACCCTGCTTTGAGTCCCTTCCATCCATCACCCAAAGAAAGAAAAGGAGATCAGTTGGCAGGTGCATTCTGACGCCATGAATGAGACTTTACTATTTTTTATGGTTTAGAGAAAACTAGTCTCAATAGTTCTACCTGGGACTTAGAAAACAGAGACAGTTCTGAAGAGGCACCACGCCTACTGAGTCGAAACATGGCAGTGCACAATGCTTTCCATACATTGATTTTTCAATGTCATTTTTGATTTTCAATGTCAGCCTTCTTGTTACTACAATGACGAACCTGAGAAAAAAACAGCTTATGGATAGGTTTACTTTGGCTTACACACTCAAGCAGAAGCTCCCTGATGGCAGGGAAAATAACAGAATGAGCAGAGGATGGACATTATCTCCTCCACAGCACTGCAAACAGCGGCAGGAAGGTGTGCCAAAAGCTGGCAAGGGAAGCTGGTTATAACCCTCATAAGCCCTCCCTCAACAACACATTTCCAACAAGGTTCCAATTCCAAAACTGCCATCAGCTGGGGATCAAGCAGTCAGAACACATTAAGTTTACAGGGGACTCCTGGATCAAACCACTATAATGATAATAGAAAAATTCTGTTATCAATAGTATCTTCATTTATAGATGATCTTAGAAAATGAAGTAAAGAATGAGATTCAGAACTATAGCCAGCAAAGTTTATCTATACTTACCCACTTATCATTACTTTATTATAAGTCATATCACTATTATTATTTACTATTTTTATTGTCATTACTACCGCTCCTACGGCTACTGTTATTACTACTACAGCTGCTTCATGCAGTGCTAGGATTGGAACCCAGAACCTTGCTCATGGATATCAGGTCACTGAGCAATATTCCTAGTCCACAAACTTTTCCTTTATATATAGCATACATTACAGTATTTATGAACATTGAAGTTGGCATGATCATAACAACATATGGAAGTGATAATTTAATCTGTCCTTCATATTAAGACTACCTATTAAATGCGAACTTTGTGGCAGGTGTTGCATTGCAGGAACATAACCTCTGGCTCCTAAACTACCTAATCACGATGACTAGAATCACTACAAAAGTAATAAATAACCCAAAGGCTGAGAAGATGGCTCTGTATGTATACTTCCTTGGCAGCATGAGGTCCTGGATTTGGATCCCAGCTACCCACCTAAATCACAAAGCATAGGGGTCTGCAATCCCAGTACTGAGACAGTGGAGACAGGAAAATCCCTGGATTTTGCTGGCTGACTAGCCTCACCATATTGTAGAGACCTATGTTCAGTGAGAAGACTTGTCTTTAAAAACTTATGATAGCCAGCGACTGAGGAGGAACCCTGAGGTCAACCTGTGTCTTCCACAAGCATGCTCACACAAGTGCACTAGCAATGCACTAACATATGAGTACACAGGCAAACACACACACACACATGCACACACACACATATGAACCAAAAAGAATAGCATATTAATGTTTTCAAAAGTACAACTATTTCTGGGAACTTAGCTCATTGGTAGAGCATTTATTTATTACGCATAGGCTTCTAGATTTTGTCCCCAGTGCCACAAACAAACCTAGAAAGAGGACACCACTGTGTTCCACATACAAATGTACGAAGGTTGTCAATAAAAAGTTTGAAAAGACAAATAAAATAAAATAAAATAGAGTCTAAGTTAAGCACAATTATGGAGCCACTTACAAGTTGATGTCTGTCAGAAGAAAGAAAAGAAACCTCATATGATATTATATTTTTACCTGGAAAATTTGCACGGTTACAACTTAAGATTTATGATGGTTAAAAAATTGGTCTTTTCATTTGTCTGGATTTTCGTGGTATTGTGTCTCTGATTTATGTCAGAAAGAAAGAGAAGTAAAATAGTCTTTTCAGTCTTTTGAGTGATTAGAAATTAGGTGATAGAACATCTTAATTATAAAACATTACACAATTTAATTCACTGTACTGCATAGTAAAATATCCTTTGAAAACATTGTGGTTTAGAAAAAGGGAGAGAAGTTCACTTAATAAATATAGCATTAGCTTTACCTGCAAAAGTTCAGTTTTCAGTGAAAATAGGGTGAGATTTGGTCTTTAATGTATTCAAAAGTTGCTTGATGACTCTTTTTCCTAAAACTCTTGGAATGCCTTCATGGTTTTTAATAATGATGACATTGCATGAGGTTTGACCTTTATCTTGTTCATTCATGCATCTTAAAATGAAACCTTCTCTTATTTCTTTAAATATCAAAACACCCCTCTCAAGCAGTTTCTATTTTATAGAATCAAGACTGAGAATAATCAGCATTTCTCTTTCAACAACATCTAGACACTACATTCTAGTTCTAATGAAATGTTGCTTTGTTCAAGAAGCATGATGAGGGGGTGATATTCTCCAGAAATCCTGGATTCATTGTTCTAGTAATTCTGGACATGTGGTCTCTCTACCTGCGTGTTAGCTGGGAATTTGTTAAAAATGAAATTTTCTGTCCTGTCTTACTAAATCAGAGCTTTTGGGTTAGTTCCCAGAACTCTCAGCTTCTAAATGCCGCTATGTAAATCTGATGGTGTTTGTCTCCCATTGGCTAAGATCACGCTTCTTTCCTTGGTGGTAGTATTCCTGTGAACACTCCTCAATCATCGTGTTTCCAACAGTTCATTTCTCTGATAATGTTTATTTTTTTATGTATCTACTATTCCATGCTTCACAGCTTCTTAAGGAAGTAACTTGGTCTTAGGTATTTTTAAATCTCTAGTGACTAAAAGTATATTTGGCATATCTAGACATTTTCCTAATATTTATAATATCCTCTTTATCTCTTTTATATATGAATGATTCTACCATTTTGGTAGCTTTTTTTCTCAAAAAGGATTGAAAAATCAGATGATGATAAAATGATCTATATTTACTGGGAAAACACTCTATAAAAGTTAATGTCTTTAAGATCTTGTATTTCTAGTTCTAATCAAAATGGAATAGAAACATATCTCCCCACTCCTACAAATAAATCTAGCTAAAACCTCTGGGAATTGTAATGAAATATATTCCAAAAAGCTTGGATAACTACTCTTCAAGATATTTAGACAATTTATTACATAACTAAATTCTTAATAGAATTTAATCCAGTAATCTCACATCTGCATTTTATCATAGAAAAATGAAAATTTATTTTCATATACAGACATATACAATGTTTAGTGGTCATCACAGCTTTTAAAAAAATTGACTAATATAAACAGCAGAAATGTCTTTCAATATAACAGTAATCATAGAACCTATAGTTCCATAGACTATTTATTGGCAATGACAGACAACTTGTGTGGATCTCAGAGGCTATCATAGTCAGCTCAGAATGCAAAACAAAGTATCATAGGACGAATAGCTTAAGCAATAGAATTTTATGTTATTAAAGTCATGGAGTCTAGATTTTCAAGATGACAGTTCAGTCTGATAAGGTCCGTCTTCCTGATTGAAGTATGTTTAATAGTTTATATTCTTATTCACTAATTTCATCATGAGAGTCTGACTCGATGGCTTTTCTAACATCTCTCCTCCAAATAACATTATATTCATTGTGTGTTGGGGTTTCCATATATATATTTTGAAGAGAGCACACACATTCATCATATATTATTGGCAACATGTTTTTAAAAAGTTTCAATGATAAAAGATCCCATCATAGAAGCTTTCATTTAAACAGCATCTTTAAGATGTCAAACTTGTAGATAGAAAACATACTAGTGATTTTCTATGGGAAGTAATGAAAAAGGCAATTAATGTAATCATGAAGGGATACTAATATAACATTTATTTATTTATTTATTATGTTTTGGGAGGTAGGGTCTCACTCTAGCCCATGATGATCTGGAATTCACTGTGTAGTCTCAGGGTGGCCTTGAACTCATGGTGATCCTCCTACCTCTGCCCCCTTAGTGCATTTCCCCACTTGCCTTCTATCTACGTCATTTTGGGGTGGCTCTCACTTTGACTACATATAAGATTCTTCTTTGATCTCCAAGTCATTCACTATTTCTTAATCTTCTCTGATATTTTATTTGAAGGGGAAGGGCAAACATGACCCCTTTCCCCTCTTTCCACCTGGGTGACCTGGTTGAGTTCTGGCTCCTTTCATCTGCCTAGTGAGCAAAGGTCTCTCCCCTCTCCCTGCCTGCTAGAGGAGGGCTCCTCTTACCTGCCTGGGGGTCTTCTGGTTGTTCCACTCCTGTATTGTGTCTCCAGATACATCTTACACATTGGTAGGATATTCCTGTAAACTCTCAGCCCACTGTGTATATAAGTCCTCCAAACTCTGGGTCTAACAATATGTCACAACTCTCTTGACTTTATTTACTGCTCATTTTCCCCACATCTGCATTTCCTGATCTCTGCTTAGCATCTAATTGTTTATCTCTCAAATTTTTCTTGTGTGGAGGTGCAGGGCTGGTGCCTTTAGGTGTTCCTCCCTCAAGCAAAGTTTGTGTTCTTTCTCAATCCTTTGGTATAGGTTTCACTATCTGCCTTCCATGTATGTGGGTGACTGCTTCAGCCTTTTTCTAGATTCCAATTTTCCCCAAATAAATATCACAATTCATAATTTCTCCAAAAAATAAAGTCATTAATTACTAATTCTTCCTTCACACTCCTATTTTAATCAAATCTTTATTAAAATTGTACAAAGACCAAAAAAATTGGGGTTCACAAGTC
Organism: Zapus hudsonius; assembly: GCA_004024765.1. NCBI lineage: Eukaryota > Metazoa > Chordata > Mammalia > Rodentia > Dipodidae > Zapus > Zapus hudsonius. The sequence goes on from PVHP010006085.1 coordinate 15,647, forward strand.
TGGGCAACACCCCCCTCCATCTCAAAATCCTGCATCAATGATTGTTTTAATCCGCACTGGTAATCAAATATCATGTACTGTAGAATTATTTTCTAATGACATTGCTTTTGGTCTGATATCATATACCAGTTATCAAATATATAAGCATATAAAGAACCAGCATGAAAAGTATAGAAGCTCTCTTGACTTAGTTTGAAAAATATTCATATATATATATGTATATATATATATGTAAATCACAATTTTGTGGATTAAACCTAGATTAATGAGAATTGATTAGGGAAAATAGATGAAGAAGAGAAGTGATTTTCCCAGTGCACAGTAAGAAAATGAAGGTAAATGATGTTTAGGAATGAAATTTACTACAACGTATGTTTGGTTTGAAGTTATGCAAGAGTTTTGTATCTCCATGTGGTTAAGAAAGTACTGTGAGAATTAGATAGTCACAATTGAAGAAAGCTTAGAGTCATTATGAAAACATTAGATTCAAAAGACAGATATTTTAATGGCATGAGTGACTCCCACTCCCACTTCAAATCTAATGGTGAAAATACATTGGGACTGTTAAATTAGGCCACAAGCACTCTGACTTCCCAGGTGGACTATATGCTGTAATAGAAAGGTGAGTTTGTTCCTGATTTCTCTTGTTCACATGCGCATATGCTCTCTTGCTGACTCATAACCTGAATGTGGAACCCTGATGAGAGGCATGGAGGACACAGGGTTAAAGGAAGGTTGAGACTGGCCTGAAACCCTGCTATTTCATCCTGAGACTGGTAGGAGTTCGGATGACTCCTTGCCTCCCCAAACATCGAGTCACCTGTTGGGCCCCAGCAAACCCTGATAAGTCCAGGCATTTCAAGGACTGAGTTTACTGGAATTCACATAATTCAGCTATAAGGGAATAAGAAGCCCAGACAATGAGAAAGTTTGAAGGTCACAGCTCCTCTACAGCCATACCATCTGTTGCGTGCCTGAAGTCACGTAACTCCCACCACCCAGGGCTGCGAAAGTTTCCCCAACTTATCTATGCAAACCAGGTATAGACAGGTTACCGGCCCCTACCAATCCCCTTTCCAATTATGCCCCACCTCTCCTTCTCCTTCTAAATAAAAATAACCTTTCTCCACCTAATGAATAGCAGTGAACAGCTAACTGTCTCCCGGTGTCTATGCCCGTTGGCTCACCGCTGTCCCAAGACTCTGTCCACTCAACTGTGTGGATGAGCCAGGGTATTAGTGTACAATGACACCCCCCCCAAGTAATCCACAGGCCACACATGAAGCCCTTTCTGCATGCTTCTAGAGCCTGCACTTCTAGCTCTTGGATGGTATTTTTTTGCAATTTCCCATTCTCTAATACCCTGGTATAGTAGTATAAAAGTGAATAAGATAGATATTAAGGCAAGATGAGCCCAAGAATCAGAGATTACTTTTCTGTATATTGGTTTAAGTGAAAAATATATTTATAGAAACTGCCAAGAGAAAAAGACAGAAAGGATAATTCTGATTTTTCTACCATGTTTCTACAGGTTGTAGGTGGATACAACTTTTCCCTATTGCACTTGAGAATGAAGAAAGAATCCTGTATAGCATCAGATCATTCACCATATGGATGAAAATAAGATGATGTCATGAGGGCCGTGGGTACTGTAAGGATGTGTGCACTCTCTATCCACTGTCTAATAGGATCTTGGGCCTCTCTCACACTCACATAAAACATTCATTTCTGAGCATTTCATTTCATTTAAACAGAGGCTTATGAACTTAAAAGACTTTTCTGATGAAAATTAGGCAAAGTATTAATTCCGAAGTACTTTCTTCCCTTTGCCATATTTTTCTAGACTGTGTCTGTGGAGCAGATGGTTGGGTGACTGGTACCTTCTCGCTATGTTAATAGTTATTTTCACTGTGTCATTGAAGCGTTGCATCCAACCTGTTTATTTTCTTTCCCTCTCCCTTCATGTTCTTTTCCCTTTCATGTGTGGTACAGATAACTGATATTCTTTTATCTGTTTTTCCCTGCTGTGGGAATCCTTCTTGACTTTGAACAAAAAATAAATAAATAAAGGGTAATGAAGAGTCTGTGATGTAAGGTGACTAATGAAGTGTTAATCTCAACAACTGCTTTCCTTAAAATTCTTAAGCATGAAATGTGTATTTTTCTCATTGACAGTCATGCAAGGAGGACTATTGCTTTTAAAAATTAATAGACTAAGGGCAACCTTCCATTTTATGACACAAAGTTGTTGAAATGTGTATCCGGTGACATGTGTTGCACATAAAATATAAAGGTGATTTATCGAAATGCTACTGAATCAATGCTGACCTAAATAAAATTGCTTCCTTGTAGATGCTCCTTGAGTCTAACACAATTCTATCAACTCAGCTCTGGAAAGTGTACTACTTGGTCCTAAACCTTATGTTCTCATCTATTTATCTGTCTCTTCTGTTCCTATGTTAGAAAATATGACAAGTAATAAATGTAGAAGATTCACTGCTAGCAGAATTTACATGTTCTTTTGTGGAAGAATATTCTAGAAAATGGCATGTCTAATGTGCAATGCCATTGTAAAGTGAAAATGCACTCAATTTTTGAAGAAATGTTCAGTGTGTGGAAGTAAAGTGGGTATGCTGGAGAAATAAAGGAGAGTTGATGACAGAGAACATACCCCATGATCAAGATGAATAAGAAAAAGGAGAATATACTGTGAATATAAGAACAGTTTCTTCTCCCAAGAAATCCAAGATTCACAAATCCCACCAATTGATTTTCTACTAATTTTCAGTAAAGGAATCGTGTATCTATGTGGTGTCATATAGAACTATTTTATCACATTATTAATATTCATTGCTATTGACCACAGCTTTTTGTGCTGTTTTCAATGTGCCTTAGAGAATTAAAAGAATCTCTTTTATCTTTCTAATACAACTGTCTTTATTTTGAACAATACTATTTGTATAACTTCCTGCTAAACTGGCACTCAATGGAACATTTGTTTAATGATTTTATAATCTCAAAAGGACATAGTAAATGTAACTTGGCAAAACATAGTTCATGCCTTCTATGTGATTAGCATCCGTAGAAGTGGCAAAAGGTAGTTTTGCTGTAGGAAGGAGGCAATCAGATTTACAGTGGATTTTTAAAATGTTTTAATTTTTTTTATTTGCAGGTTGAGATAGACAAAGGAGAGAGAGAGGAGAGAAAGGTGAGAGAGAGAGAGAGAGAGAGAGAGAGAGAGAGAGAGAGAGAGAGATTTTATGCCAAGACTTCCAGCTATTGAAACTAACTCCAAATGCATGTGTCTCTTTGTGCTTCTGGCTTTATGTGGGTATTGGGAAATCGAAGCCAGACCATTAGGCTTTGCAGGCAAGTACCTTAACCTCTGAGCCATCTCTCCAGCCCTAGAGTAGATTTTTAAAAATCCACCCAAAATATTTAAAACGATAACCTTGAACTGCATTTTGAAAATTCCATTTACATAGGTATTAGTACTACTTAACAAAGCATATTTGAAATTTGAATAATTTAGTTTTTAAAAGTGATTGAGAACACACTTATAACCTTCTCTCATTGAATTGTTTTTATCTTTGAAAGATTATCTCAAAGAAAATAAACCTTGTCATGTATTTTAGGAGTGACTAATGACTTGAAAAAGATATGCTTAGATTTTATTATCATCCAAATAAAGAATATTATTATGAATTGTCTACTCATTAAAATATTATGAAAACTGTAACTTGAAAAATTGTTTTATCCAGAAATAAATACAAACGTATTTATCAAAATTAGCACTTCATAGTTAGTAAACTACTTTATTTTAGAAAATTTACTTGGATTTCCAAATCTATAATAACCACATAAAACTTTTCTGGAGAAGTGTTACAGGATTCATTTTCCTCTACTGCATTATTTTAATTATTGCTTACTTGTTCTATCAAATAAAGTAAGGCCTTTTAATTTCCCTATCTTCAATTTAAAAAAAAAATCCATTCTGGATTGCTTACAATTTGTGATTACTATGTGATTACTAGGCCGTTTTCTTGTCTCAACAAAATATGATATGAACTCAAAATGCACTATTTATTAGAGGTGAAACTATGTTAATACTTGGAGGGGAATTTGTGAACTGAGTTCTGAGTAGAAACAAAATGGAAAAGATTTTGGATCAAAAGTATGCACGAATATTTTCAGAAATACCATAGAAAGAAAATGTGCCCATAAAATATCAAGAATCTATTAAGAAAGCAGTACTCTGTGACACTTTCTGCATCAGTAGGTATCAAAGTAAAAATGAGACAGCCTTGGTCATGGAGGGAAGGTGGTGGTCCTTGGGCAGTTTTCTTGGTGTAGGGATAGGTCTCATGTTCCCTGTGAGTTAGCTTTCTGAAGTATTAATTAACTAAATAATAAATAAAATCACATTTTCACTTCTATTTTTATCTGAATTTTTTGAAAATTTACATTTCATAGTCCATTGGCTAAATTATAAACATTTATTCCAAACAGAAATCATTGAGCTCTGTCAGCTTCTGAGCAGATATTCATAGAAATTTAGCAGAAGATATTTAGCTCTTCATTGAGCGAACAATATTTTATACTTTATTCAACTATATCTCTAAAAATCCTGGTTTTCTGTTGGAAATGAATCTTTAGTCTTGCTGAAAATATACCTTATAAACAGGAAGGGCAAACAATATTTACTTTATGATGTCTCTGGTAAAACAAAACAGAAAACAGACCCGGCCTGAGGGTAAGTCAACAAAAACTCTAAGGGAGGGGGTGAGAATGGAAGGGACAAGAGAAGCAACGAATGGAGACAAGACAAAATTCTAATCAAGTCTCGATTTATTGGAGCTCAGGCAGAAGCTTATAAACCCTCTCGCAGGAGGAAATACGTGGACGTTTGTGTAGGAACTGGGTAGCTAAGCCACCTGACTGCAAGGAGAGGTTTTAGGATTTCTAGGAAAGAGCCTAAGCAGTGGGAGAAGGAAAACTAAGCTGGAAACAGAAAACTTGGCTCTGGTTAGTAGAAAAAAAATGGCAGAGACCTTCAAAATGATGTCGACGCAGTTAAGACCTAATAAGAAGCTCCCCACAGAAAACCAAAGAAAACCAAACCACTCCATCCACATGCTATAGGCAAGTATATCCTCCTTGGATTTGCATTTTGATTTAGGCTTGAAATATATTATTGGAATGTTTTTAATTTGTTTTAACAACAGAGATGAGTGTGTTTACAACTAATGTCTCACTAGGTTGAGATATCACTCAGTTTGGACTTTCATAATTCGAATCAAATTCAGCTTAATTTCTATCAGCACTGCTTTTATTAGATCAAAATATTTTTCCTATAAACTCCTATTGATTTAATCTTCAGGTCTACATTAATTTGGGCATTAATTTATACAATAAGTCAATTTAATTCAAATTAGTTTTCAATATTTGTATCAACACTTTGGATATTAATTCAGTGATATAATACACTTCTAACTGGCATTTTGAATAATCTTCACAACTCTTCTTAACCAGAGTACCATAACACTCTAAACATAATAACTTGATAGAGATTGATGAAGTTATCGATGTACCAAAATGCCTAAAAATAAGAACATAGCAATTTAGTAATCAACAACACCATATAATCCTGAGGTTATTCATATGATCTGGGATTACCATGGAGAGTGTGCTGTTAAGAACCATGAACCAGAGCATTCTAGAAAAGATCACCAAGCTCTTTTTTGTGTACCGGTCGCCTAAAAGTGTGTTAGTATTTCATTGCATCGCTGAGAATTAATACAAATTCAATGGCTTAAACAAGCCATTATTGTTTATTTTTTGTTATTTATATCTTATTAATAATATATATTATTTATTAGACTAAAATCAAAATGTTGGAAGATCTGTGCCCTTCTAAGAGGCACTGGAAGATAATCTGTTTGTACCTTTTACAATCTACTCACTTTCTGGACTCCCAAATCTCTTCCTTTTTCATTTCTTTAAAAGTATGTATTTATTTGTATACATGTGTACGTAGGGGGGGGGGGATCATGCTAGTATCTCTTCATGGTATAAACAAATGCCTCTTCAGGTTTATATGTATAGCTAGAGAGCTGAACCCAGCCAGGAAGGCTTGAAAGCAAGTGTCTTTAACTGCTGACCATCTCCCCCAGCTCAGCAAATTGCCTTCTGTTATTAAGGACAGCAGTAACACAAGTTTTCCAGCTCTATTATGGTTGCCACATCTCTCATTATCATACTTTGGAAAGCCTTTCTAATGATTCATTTGTTGGGCTCACTCTGATAATAATGCAACAACCAAACTTCAAGGTCCATAACCTAAATTAAATTGGAAGATTGATTTTATCACATGAAAACACACTTAGAGAATCCAGAGAATTAGGATATGAACACCTTTGGTGGTCATTACTTATAGCATTCTACTAAAATATATTTGGGCCTCTGCACCTCTGCATCTGAAGGCTCTATACCAATGAGTTTAAACTACTTTGTGTAAAAAATACCTTTAAAAATCATGTCTGTACAAAGACTGATACAGATGGCCCACAGAGGAGGATATCCAGCTGATTGGGGATGGGGAAGGGGGCAATGAGGAAATGGGGATAATAACTCATTGTTTGCCCACTAAACAATGTAACTCTGTGGATAATTTAAAAAAATTTAAAAAAATTTTTTAAATCATGTCTGTCTGAAAATTTTCAGACTTTTATTTTGTCATCCTCTAAACTATTTGAGTATATAAAATTAGCATTTTTTGAATTTGTAGAGTATTGTGGCATGCTGTGCAATATTTGGTGTATGCATATGTATGTGTGGATGTGCATATGTTTACCAAACATACTCAGGATCAGCTTTTATGTGGGTTATGGGGAGTTGAACTTGGCTTTCTCTGGTCTAAGAGACCCTTCATAGTTGCCAGGTTTAATAAGACATTTGTGTCTGTGGGGATACAAACATGCAAACTGCCACACTTCACAAACTGATTTTAACCACAATAGGATTTTACTATCTGTGGGAGTCCTAGAATTCTCCAGATTTTTAAAAGGAATAGCAAATATCTCATTGAATGAAGTAATTGTCTTTCTTACATTTAAATTTTTACTTGTATATTAGGCATCACCATAAATATTTAGCTATTATTGCAGAAATGTTAGTAATTACAGTCTTCTTTTCATACCAGTGAAATTATGAGAGAAAGGATATCTCTAGGTATCTTCATGCTAAAGAATTGCTTTTTTTTTAACCAATCATATTTTTAAGTAATTGATATTTTGTTTTTTAGATATTTTATTTATTCATTATCAAGCAGAGAGATACAGAGATACAGAGAGAGAGAGAGAGAGAGAGAGAGAGAGAGAGAGAGAGAGAGAGAGGAGAGAGAGCACCAGGGCCACCGCCTTGTGGGTCTGGCTTATGTGGGACCTGGAGAACTGAACCCAGGGCCTTAGGCACTAGAGGCAAGTGCCTTAACCGCTGAGCCATCTCTCCAGCCCTAGAATTTATTTCTTTTATGGTCCTACCAAATGCCATTTATTTAATTCGTTGCAGCTAAGAAAAATGAGTAATTTTCTGATTACCCAAGGTTCTTAAAATTATGCTTAGTCCAGTCATGTTTTTCTTCCATGATGGACCTTTCCTCTGAACATGTCTGCTGAAATAATCCCTTTCTTCCTTATGAGCTGTTTCTGTTCAGATGTCTTGCCCCATCATGAGATGACTGGTACAGGTACTCTATTCTAAGGATTCTTGACAATTCTGATTAGCAAACTATCTGACAGAATTATGCATTTCTACGTGACTGGTTCCTGACCATTTACATTAAAAATGTTGGCTCTTCCTCGGTAGAATATATAATGAATCAGATGCATGACTTGCTGTTAAAATTATATTAAATTATAATGTATAATATAAATATTTATAAAATTATATTAAAATACACTATTTTGGAATGGGCTGAGTGTACTTGAAAATGTAGAACATGCTGTTGTCATAGGAGTTTAGAGAAGGAGAAATTCTGCATAAAACGATAAAGAAAGCAAAATACTACCTTTAATCAACAGGATGGAGGCATGTTGAATTAGAGAATGATGAGGATCTTCGTAAGAGATGGGCCACCTCGGGAAGAAACAGCAGTGATAATAAATGTAATTTGCCTGCATGGACAAAAAGACATTTCTGAGAAATTATTCAGCAAAACAGAAAGATATTTTCAAGCTTGCCTAACTAATAAGAAAATGTATCAGATCACATATCAAGGGGTCTAGAGGAAAAGAATCCAGTGAAAGAAATTTTGTGTTTCTGTTGAATTTCTTTGCAATTCTTCTTTGTAGTGTCCTTCTCAGCAGACTCTGAACTCAAATGGGTCACCATTATAGCTACAAGAAGGCAGATTTACCTCAGGGGACACCAGGCATATTTGCTGTTCATCTTTAGAAGCTATGACACTATAAAGTATGTAATAAGCTATTAATTATATATTTTTCTTTCTAGACCTCTCTAGTTCAAATTAGAACCCTTAATTTTCTTGTGTAAATTTGTTATTCCACACTTGGGTTTGAAATAAATTGTTGTAATGGCTATTCCATATTACAGGGATATTCATTCAAAATATTGCTAAATACCAGCAAATGCCTCCTCAAATGAGTATATATCAATAATCGAATTTCGAACACTTGGAGATTTTGTGCATAGATACAGGGGAATGTATTAATGTAACTATAATAAGAATGTCTTAATTTGAGGGTACATCTTTGTATATGTTTAAGCATATATGTCTTTCTTTGATTGAGCACTTTGCTCTTGGATTAATTGATGTTTTCAACTATTATCCTGTATTTATGGTCTACTTATAATATTTCTTTTATTTTATTGCTTTTTTATGCATCCTGTTATTTTTATTATATTCTCGATTTACAATTGTTTAGATATATAAATTATAAATAAAATACATGCATATTTATAAATATTAATATTATAAGCTCATATTAAGTGTACATGCTCAGAATATGAATACATACAAAATATTTATACATGAATAAAGTAGCATGGTAGTCACTTTTAGGCTTATCTACAGAGAATAATTCCTATCTCATTTATCAGAAGTTCTGATGCCGCAACCCTCCCAACTCTGAATAGGCAGTTTATGATAACTTCAATATCATGAAATGAAACTTTCCTTTAGAATTTATCTTCAACTATATCAATTCATTCAGTGTATAGATGGAAGCCCAAAGTTCTAATTGAAGCTTTGAAAATGTTTTCCTTTAACTCTCTCTTTGTTTTAAATGAGATGATTCTACAAAGGACCATGATGTTGAGGTTTAAGGTGACTTAGGGTAACACAACGTAGTTTCCAAGTTTCTCTAAACCACAAGCCCAGTGAGAAAAGCATTTCAGAGTACAAAGGTATTCTCAAGTAAAGGGAGAAATAATTAAATAAAATATCAGTAAAACTACTCATCTTCTATTTTTTAAATTAAAACAGAAAATATCTATGGGAAATTGAGATACTAAGGCCTTGTTCACATGTGAAACTATCAACACTGCATAATAATTAATTCTGTATATTGGCAATTAACACAAAAAATGGAAAAACATAACCTCCTCTTGGGCTGATATCATTGTCAGATCTCACACTTTCTCCATTCTGTGAATGTAAATTAATTAATAAAAAGATATAATGGAATGAGCGTCTCAACAGGTATGAAAAGATGTCTCCCAAGATAGTCTCACACTATGAAGAGGCTCTTTCGAGCCCTGGGAATGTCATTTAATTAAGATTTGGCTCATGTTGGGTGGCTCCCATTGGGATCTTATGCTTTCTCCAATCTGAAATTACCTTTCCATGAAAATGCTCTGCAATTTAATTCACTGATATGTTGCTATTTAAGTGATTTGCTTGAACTGTTCTCCTCACCAGTAATATTTAATCAATCATAAAATAAGTGTCATATGTTGCTTATTTTATGGAAAAGGATGTGTGGGGTCAACTTTCATGATACCATAACACAAAAAATTATTTCTTATTGCTCAGTAGCCAGACAGATATTAATAGGCTTAGTGGCCATTGAAAATGGACTCTTTGTCATGATTAGTTTTGTGCTTCCAAAAGATGTAAAATATCACCTGAAAGGAAGGAGTGTTGAGGTCCTGGGGATTTGTTGCAGCATTCTAAGGAGAAGCTCCTTCTACTTCAAAGACTAGACTCTGAGCTCTACCTCTCGTTCTGGGTGGACATGCATTCCAAAGTACCTGCAACATAATCCAATGGCCTATCAATCAGCTGGCCAGGAGGCTATCCATCCACTAGGAAAGCTGATTTACTTGAATGTAGACATGCTGAGGGGATGGCATTATCCATCCATAAGGTTGCTTGCATTCAGACGAGTGTATTTATAAGTGAGTCCAGGTGCGTGCAAGCCACAGCACATGGGAGACCATCAGAGAAACACTGTCAGGTCAGGCCTTGCCTTCCACCTCATATAAGGCCCAGACTCACTCATTCTCTTGTATTTTCTCTTACCCGCCCCCTTTCTGCTCTCTCTCTCTCTCTCTCTCTCTCTCTCTCTCTCTCTCTCTCTCTCTCTCTCTCTCATCTCTTGGCATTTTCATGCATCTTTAGATATGGATAGCCCTCCCTGGTCCCTGTATCTCTTCTTATCCTCCCTTACTTTTACCTCTATTCCATGCTCATTAAAATTCAATTATTTCTACCTCTGTTTATTTTAAAATTAATTGCTATTCGTGTGTGCATGTATCTTTGAATGTCTATGATGTGCGAGTGTGCATGGATGTGTTTGTGGGGAATTGCTCATGCCACTTTGCTCAGGGTGTTCTTCTTCTTCTCCCCCATTTTTTGTTTCTTGTCCTTGTGTGTGTATGACTCTAGCAAGCCAGAGGACTTACAGATTCTCCTGACACCACCTCCTATTGATGTTGGCAATCTGGGATCCCAGGTGTGTGTGTGTGTGTGTGTGTGTGTGTGTTTGTGTGTGTGTGTGTGTGTGTGTGTGTGTGTAAGAAAACGAGTTTAACATAACCTGAAATGTAGATAATGACCATTATTAATTATTAATTATTAATTATTAATGCATTTAATATGCAAGGAGAATAGAGTTACAACCTGGCAAGTCCATTTAGAGGATCGCACTGAGAAAGGAGAGAACAGGACCTAGTGATCAGGGATGGAGAGGAGTAATGTGTACCAAAATATATGCAAGAAAATGGCCCGATTCAGCCTATTGCTTTGTGTGCTAACTTTAAATTAAAAAAGGGAAAAAGAAATCATTCATTCTTTTGAGAATTGTTTGAAAGGAATATCTGCAATAGGTTGCAATCATTCTCTCTTTTAATTCTGCATTTTCTTCCATATTGAAAAAAATAACCTAAGACAACTTATAACTGGAACATGATCACCTATAAATTAAAAACTTAGAAAATGGGGTTTAATCACAAATAATTTGGCCAAAATTTGACCAAAACTTATGTTTTATTAAATACTATAAGAAATACAAGTTATAGATTTAAAGAAAGTGAGGTGTACAGAATAAAATACTGTTTTTTAAAAGGCTACCTACCATTTATAACAATGAAATGTTTACATATGTAAGAAGAAATCAGCAAACTCACATTTTTTTTGCTTTTACATTTTTTAAAAATATCTTTGTTATACATTGTATAACAAAGTTTATACATTGCATGATCAAATCTTGTGACTGTGTCCCTGTTTCCCTCCTCTCTGTCCCCTACCCATTGAGGTCTGCTTTCTGAATTTGTCCATAGGTTAGGGGGGATGAACTGCGACAGAGGAACCCAGTTTTTCATTGTTTTTTTTTTTCATTCCCCCTTGTGTATTGTTGCTGAGGAGAGCGATGTCTCTGGGTATTCTCCCCCACCATGGCTTTTACATTCTTTCTGCCCCTTCTTCTGCTCAGTTTCCTGAGTCATAGTGGGTGACACATAATTATAATTATGATCTTTACTTTCATTTCCCTAGGAATTCATCAAGAATCTTTTAGCCAAAACATTATTTCCCAAGACATGCTTCATTTTCTGTGTATTATTTTCAGTTTTTATTTTTACTTTACTTTGTCCTCTAAAATTATGTTTACTTTATTTTTAGGAAATATTCATTTATAAAGTACCTAATTAATTAATATCTAAACTTTTCTTGGAAGAAAAATTACAACGGCCTGATATGATGACACATACCTTTAGTCCCAGCACTTGGGAGGCAGAGGTAGGAGGATCACCATGAGTTCGAGGCCACACTGAGAATACATAGTGAATTCCATCCAGGTCAGCCTGGGCTAAAGTGAGACCTAACCTCAAAAAGCCCCCCCAAAATAAAAAATTATAGATGATAAAATTGAAGGTAATAATATATGTGCAGAGTACAATCTAGCCTCCTAGAGGAAATTATGTAATATTAAGACAGAAAAGACAACCTGGCAATAATCATATTAATATAGAGAAGTCCCTACTTTTGGGACCTTGAAATATGATGATTTGTAGATGTGATTTATCTAAATTGAAGTCTTTATGCTGTGGCCACATTCGATGTCACTGGTGTCTTTAAAACATGAGGGTACTAATACTCAGAGACACACATGTGATGAAAATAGGAGACACCACATAAAAACAATACTGGAAAAGGACCATACGCAAAAACAAAAGGTGATACCTGATCATAAGGAAAACCTACTTATTATTTAATCCTGATTTCCACCTTCAAAACATTGAGAAAATAAATTCAATTCTTCTAACCCATTTAGACTGTTGTAATTTGTTTGATCATTTCTAATGAAATACATACAGGTTATCAGTGAAAAAAGCTACTCTTAATGGAATGTTTTACTAAAAGAAGGGAAAATATTGAGTCATACCATTCTTTTTAAAAAATATTTTATTTATTCATTTTCAAGCAGAGAAATACAGAGAGACAGGGGGGAGAGAGCACCAGGGCCAACACCTTGTGGATCTGGCATATGTGGGTACTGGGGAATTGAACCCGTGGCCTTAGGCACTGGAGGCAAGTGCCTTAACCAATGAGCCATCTCTCTGAAACCATTCTTGTACACTGTTTTCCCAGAGTTTTAAATACTTTGGATATGATTTGCTACTGTTATGGCCCCCAGAATTGTAAAGCTCTTAAAATACTGTCTATCCATTTTTCTCTCCCATTATTCACATTTCTTGCTCTCAGGTGTTGCTCTGGGCAGGACATCTAGGCTCTCCTTCTGGGAGTCTCCCTCTTAAATGTAACTCTTCCTCTTGTTTGCTATCTGAATTTGTTTAGATACAACATACACTCAAAAATGTCCAAAGTAAATAATCCATGAATGTATTTTTTCCGTTTCTTGGCAAACTTGTAAACATGCTTTGTGGGCATTTATTGTTAATTATGAAAAGTAGAGGTTCTATATTAAAATGTATCAATTAAGAAATTTGAAGTCATTTATTGCTTGTAAACATTCAATTAAGCTGTGATGTGGCAGAGCTAATTTAAATATAAAAGGGCTTAATTCTCGCAAGAACACATCAAAGTTCATTTTGTGTTCTGTGTGTAATAATTATACCTAGTTAATTCAAGAAGAGATCTATTTTATGGGTGTAGAATTTAGCCATATAAATGTTGTAGCTTTGATGTGAGGTAGAGTTTGTAAGACTGCTGTCATAGCCACAGGCCACTGGGATGAATCTCCAAACCAGACACAGTTATGGGAGGAAAGGATTTATTGAAGCTACAGATCCAGGGGAAATTCTATAATGATGAAAGAGGCTGGCCCCCTTTTACAGCCCAAGCAGAGAGAGTAAAACCATCACCAGCACTACACACACAATGAAATCTCCATAGTTTTAAAAATGAGCACATCTAGGACTAGAAGGGGAAGTATAATATCAAATAATATCTTAACACACTTAACTCTTTTTTTCTTTATTGTCCATAATGAGTTACATTGTTTAGTGGGCCAACCATATGTTGTTATCCCCAATTCCTCATTGCCCCCCTTCCCCATCCCCAGTCAGCTGGATATCCCCCTCTGCGGGCCTTCTGGATCAGTCTTTGTGGTAGGGGACCATGGATAGCCCAGTCTTCAGCCGGGTTCTCATGACCCAAGTGTGTTGATACTGAGGGGTGCCAAGTCTCTGCTATTCTCCCCCACCACGGCTCTCACAACACTTAACTCTTTCATACACTTAATGACTAAGCTAACAGATCACGTTGTAAAATTTACCCGTAACACCCCAGTAACCATGGCATTGCTAAACAAAACTATGCCAACTGTTCATTCTTTCTTAATTTTTTTTCGTGTGTGTGTATGTGTGTGTACACATGAGTGCATGCATTCATGCACCTCAGAGTCTTTTACCACACAAATAAACTGCAGATCCATGAGCCATTTTGCCGCTGGCTTTATTTAGGTGCTGGGGAATTGAACCAGGGCCAGCAGGCTTTGCTAACAAGTTCCTTTACCTGTTCAACTCTCTCTCTAGCACCCCCAACTGCCCTTTCTGCACTGTTTCTATGCATATGCTTCAAAATTGTATCAAATAAATTGCTTTATTTTCAGCAAAGCATTAAAATCTCATTCAGAGGAAAGTGTTTTATATAATTAAAAATGTTGCCATTCTGCCAGGAATGGTGGCTCAGGCATTTAATCCCAGCACTTGAGAGTTTAAGGACATTCTGAGACTATGTAGTAATTCCAGGTAAACCTGATCTAGAGTGAGACCCTACCTCAAAAAAAAAGTTTCCATTCTGTTAGAGTTTCACAGGCTTCTTGAAGGTAAGGAAGCAGTGAAACACAGGATGTCAGGTAGAGATCTAGCCTAACCTGGGTTTTGCTCTTCTTTACTTGATTAGTTCTGCTGAGATAGGTCAAAGTTTATGATTATTTTGTAGCTCATACCACAAATATTTAAGAATTTGAATATTTAAGAATTTAGCAAGGTGTGTCCTGTAAATTTTAAGTAGTATATAATTATTAGCATTCATAACATTTAACAATTGTCTTGATCCATATTGTTTATGGTGTTCTCAGAATTTTCAACATTTTAATTTTTTTTTCTGAATGTGTTATCTTGTTTCTTTAGTGATAACAAGTCCAAGAGAGAAAACAAAAAGTTGGGGTGGGGGGCATTATGAGAAGCATTTTAGTCTCTGAGTTATGAATAAGCAAACTTGAAGGTAGCAAACTTTATTAAAATGTTTATTAAAATAGTCACCTCTTAGCATCACCTCTGTGTGGTGCTTAACGATCAAGGTGTTTTTGCTTCCTCTTGACTATAGAAAAATTATGATCCTTCATTGTAATAAAGTCGTCCAGTATTGCATAGTCTGTGTTTTATCAATCATTCTAAGCCCATTGTGTCAATTATAGTCCTTGGTATAAAGAGTAACAATGCAGCTTTCTGGCTAGATCATTTATTTGAGGCTCATTTGCTTGTTCTTAATTCAATTTGAAATCTCTACCACCCACAGTTCACAGGAGAGGCAAACATTTTTGTTTATTTGTTGTGACTGGAGAATCAACATGACAAATATTTCCCAAGAAGAGGGCAAAAAGCACACAGGGCAAAGCATATATTTCTCGCCCTCAAAGAAAAAAATAGTCATAGTTCTATCTACAACACCTCTTTTATCTCAATGGAGTGTCTAAGAGCTTTAGAAACTTTAACAATGATCTTGTTATGTGGGATTCACGTTTCTGACTACAAACAAAATCATGTTTAAGAGTTCATGGGAATGGACTCTGAAGAAAGCTAGAATTCCATCAGCATCAGCAGGCTGAAAGAGGAGCACTATTTATCCCAAAGTAGCCATTCCAGGATGTGTAACTGTTGCGGTCAGCTTTCTAGTTGCTGCTTAGGAAGAACCCAAACAAAAGCGGCTTGTGGAGGAATGGGTTTATTTGGCTTATGGACTCGAGGGGAGACTCCATCCTGGCAGGGAAAACGATGGCATGAGCAGAGGGTGGACATCACCTCTGCCACAGCATTGCAAACAGCGGCAGGAAGGTGTGCCAAACTCTGGCAAGGGGGAGCTGGCTTAGAACCCCATAAGCCTGCCCCCAACAACACAGCTCTATCAGCTGAGGATCGATCTATCAGAACACATTCATTTTTTGTGGGAGACACTTGGATCAAACCATGACAGTCCCCTTCCCTTGACCCAGAATATCAGATGAGGGTTCCTTGAATATGCAAGACATGATACACAGCAAAACGTTCTCATGCTCACAGGTGAAAATATTGATGACTCATCACAGGATACTTGCCCCAAACTATCTGCTAAAAAAAATTACAGTATGCCTATTAATAAGGACATTGGTAGTCATCCAAATTTATTTCTTATGCTCAGATGTGTGAACATTATTTTTCTGTTTTGCTTTTTCTGAAAAAAAAACCCTCATGTTAAGGATTACTATATTATGCTCTGATAGAAAAGAATCAGCATAAATATTATTTCCAAAACAGAAAACCAAATGTGTGGTCTGTGTGTAGGAAAGAAGGATCCAACACTGGTATGTTGCAAGCCCTATGATTAGCAATACTTCTGGTACTACTGCAAAGAGTGGCTGGAATTTGACACACACACACACACACACACACACACACACACACACACACCCCGAGATCTACTTACTTGTGTATATTCAGTATGTTTATAGTTTCTACATGCATCAACTTAACATTATAACTATTGACCTTAGATATTCTTAGATGAAAAGTAAAAGAAAAAAATATGTAAAAGCATACTCCAGTTTTTTTTTTTTTACATTTCTGTCATTTTCTAGGTTACATCATAGCCACATTTTATTCAGGAATTTTTTTCTTCATATTCACTAGACCTGACTCTTGATTTTGGCATTTCAAAGAAATGCTCCTTACCTTATGGGAGCTCACACACTCCAAAGAATATCAAATATAAAGCATGCAGGTGACAAGCACAGTCTATAACGCTAACAGATGAAGCTGAGCAGTTTAACAGAGGAGGTAACATTGAATTGCATGGGAGAAATTGCGAAGTGATTGCTAGACCAGCTCAGCATTCTTGTTAGAGTTCTCATTGTAAAATTAAAATCTGTCTTGAGCACACAGTGATGAAAAGACTTAGCCCCAGCAATAGGGAGGTCAAGTATTTTTTCAACAACATGTCAGCAAAGTGAACTAGTGCTATTAATTATGCCCCTCATACCGAGCTACCTAGAATTCAACCTACATCTGGTTTGACAAATGAGGAACTACGCTTTCAGACCTATAGACTCCTCCATACCAAGTGTCCATTTACATTTAGATACCTCTTCTAATCACACCTGATATCTATATTAACTTCTGTGCATGAGATTTTCCTCTTGGCCCTTGTCTTAATATGATAATGTACCACACACTAACATCTCCAGTTAGTGTCTCTCATAACCTCAATTTGAGAGAACAATCCTCTTTTCCATGCTTCTTTCTTGTTATTATTCCTTCCTTTTTTTTTTGTATCCGATTGCTATTCGGATCCCTTACATCCCTTTGTTATTTCTTCTGACCGAGGATAAAGTTTCACTAGGTCTCACAACTCTCTCTGGCTTTGATGAAAGCAATCATTTAGTTCCAAAGCTGTTTGGCAATTAATTAAATGATGATGATAAAAGAAAGAGTCTCATTCTGCTTAATGTGAGATCATCATCTCTTAGATGTTCCATCCACCTGCGTGTGACTTCATTTTTTATGTCACCTGTCAGTAGATTCTTATTAGACCATAGACTGAACAGCCATGACGAGGTGGGACTTAAACAAGGCAAGGAAAAAGAGACAGCATACAGCAAGAGGTTATGAGCTGAACTTTGTGCTCGGCTCGGGCTGGGGTGATGACCATGTGGTTAAAGATGTTTGCTTCTATGCTCTTCACGATGCACACTGAATTCTTAAGCTGTAGTTCTTGGAAATAGAGTTATAAACAAGTTGTTTATCATAACTCTCCATAAAGGAATCATCTTCCAACACCTTGAATATCAATTTCTAAACTCCAGATGTGTGAGACAATAGATTTCTATTGCTTAAGCAACCTGTGTGTGTGTAATGTTGTTATAGACCTAGGAAACTAACACTGATGACGTAAACTGTTCTTTCTCATTTTCAACATGGATTACTGCTCTGTGTTATGAAAACAAATGTCTTGTCTCTCCCAATAGAAAGCAAGATTTAGAATTTACATTTACTGTGTCTTTAAAAAATGGTTCCCAACTTTGGTTTCACTTAAAGATTGTCTCACTTTATCATCTTTAAAATGGTAGGATAGCAAGACCATACACTATCCATACCATACTAATATGCCATATGAGGTATGTAATCCATTAATAATGAATGGATGGTTATTGCCAGACGATCAGTGTTCTAGGTTGTGATGTGTCCCAGGTAAGAGTGAGCTGTATCAACATGGTTCTGTTGCCTGGCTGGACCAGCCCAGGCTGTTTGGCATCTGCAGGAAAAGAGTTGATAAATATAGTTAAAATTTGAGGGGTTTGAATAAAATCATTTTTTTCTTTATAGCAAAACATCAACAAACATAATGTTATAAACACTTGTGGATATATTTATTTACTGAATATATATTATACATATATAATACATATATATCTACATACATGTACAACTTTTCACAATATTACTCATATTTATGAGTATGAACTTTAAGTGGAAGCAGATATATTTTGCAGGAAACCCCTTATGCCTGTGAATTTACAACCCCATGACAGTTTATTTCATGAATATTAATTTTGTTTGGTATCTTGCATCACATGAATACAACTAAAAGTACAGTGTTGATTATCACATTGTTTTGGAATACATTATAATATTTTTTCAAGCAACAATGAATCTAGCTTGATTTAGAATACATTAATGTAAGCAGACGTACACATTAATTTGAAGGTTAATAGTGAAATATATCAAAACTCCAATTCTACAGACTAATGGGCTCTTCTATGCTATGAATTGCAGCTATTATTACTGAGACTTCTATTTGCTTTCTTAGCATACGCATTTGACTGGAAAATTGCCTCAATGCTAATGTATCAACTATTGTAATATAGTTTAAAGAAAGGAGTATCATACAGGTATAGGGCCATTGTTAAAAAGTAAAGATGATTATATATGGTTTCTTATAGCAAGTCTGATGTCACTTATAAAACTATTCTTCCTTGGTCATAATCAAAACCACAATAATATATGAACAAATGCATTGAAATAATTTTCAAAAAATATGAAACTATGAGATATATACTTATACATATGTAAAGAAGGGCTTAGGTAGGGGCTGGGGAGAGTTTTCAGTGATTAAAGGTGTATGTTTGGAAAGCCTGCCTTCTCTGATTTAATTCACCAGGACCCATATAAAGCAGGTACACAAAGCAGTTCATGTGTGTGGAACTTGTTTGCAGGGGCAAGAGGGCCTGGTGCGCCCATATTCTTTCTCGCTCTCTATTAAATAAATAAATACATTTTTTAAAAAAACAGAGTATTTAGGGCAGTTCTGTTTGAAAATTATTTTGACTCAGCTTTTTTTTTTTCTTTTTATAGGTAAAGTCTCATTCTAGCACAGGCAGACCTGGTGCTCACTCTTGTCCTAGGCTTGTCTGAAGCTAACAGCAATCCTCCTGCCTCTGAGTAATGCTGGGAATTAAGGCAAGAACCACCCCACATGACTTGACTAAGTTCTTAAATGTTCAACACCCTCCTAATATTACATATAAATTGTCACATTATAACATAATGTACTGGGGGCAGCAGAGGGTGGATAGATACAATGCAGAAATAATTTCATTATGCTTCTGGTTTCTCATTACTTCAAGGTTAAATATTTAGTTACCGTGTTTGAGTTTGAAGTTTACAAGTCAGGTTTCAAGGAATTGGAATCTGACTTACATGAGAAAATCTTCAGAGCCTCTCAGTTAAGTCATTCTGCAGATTCAAACACCTGTTAAGGAGTTGAAATTAATTTTAAGTAATTACCTTTTAAGTAAAATTATGAGGCAAATTCTTATAAGTATTTTTACATGAAAAAACCCTTTGATAAAAATAATTTGACTTACGTTAAAGAAAGTGAAGATATCACATCAAGAATAACTAGTGGGCTTGAGACATGGCTCAGTAGTTAAGGAACTTGCCTCCAGTGCCTAAGGCCCTGAGTTCAATTCCCCAGTACCCACATAAGCCAGACCCACAAGGTAGGGGCCCTGGTGTTCTCTCTCTCTCTCTCTCTCTCTCTCTCTCTCTCTCTCTCTCTCTTTCTCTCTCTCTGCTTGAAAAATGAATAAAAATATATTTTTTTAATTAACTAGTATTGGTTTGTGCAAAGTGTAATTTCATTTTCCTAAACAGTAAACACATCATCCATTTAGATTGAAAGCCCTCTCTGATCTGTATCTCGTATTTGGATATGTTCTATTGACAAATAAAGACAGTGTTAGAAAATGATGTTAGAAAATAGGGGAAAGAAATGTGTAGAGAAGAGGTGATTCAGGAGTCTTCAGAATGTGGTGTCAGAGAAGGCCTTTGTGATGGTTAAATTTTGTTGTCAACTTGACCTTTTTAGTAATCTTGGTTGGGTCTCTAAGACAGCCTTTCAGTACGGGGCAGGATATCATGAAGTTCAGAGACACTAGCAATAAATGTCCCTTCCTGGGAGGGCAGTGCAGGAAGGAAATTGAAGAGACTCAGGAAGTCATTAAGACTGGGAAAAGGTTGCAAGACCCTGCCCTAAGGCTATAAAAAGGGGGAGAAAATCTCTTCCTCCCCTGTTTGCTGTTCTCTGTGTGTGTGGTGTTGTGATGGGTTTCTCTCTCTGCTTGGGCCCAGCCTCTTTTGCTATTATGGAACTTCCCCTGGATCTGTAGCTTCAGTAAATCCTTCCTTCCCATAACGTGTGCCTGGTTTGGAGGTTCATCCAGTGGCCTGTGACTATGACAGCTCTCTCACACCTAATCTCACAGAGCATATTCATCTCTGTGGGAGGAAATACATCCCAGAAAATGTAGTATGTACAAATTTCATGTTCAAAGCCTGTGCAGGCTGGGAAGGGACAACTTAGTTGTGCACAATCATATATAAAAAAAAAGCTATGTTATGTACTTCACAATAATGTAGCAGGAAGAAATTATAAACATTGAAATGAGTGATAAATCACTATTGGTCAGGATGAAGACTAAAAATTAAATGAAAGCCGGGCTTGGAGGTGCACACCTTTAATCCCAGCACTTGGGAGTCAGAGATAGGAGGATCAAGGTGAGTTTGAGGCCAGCCTGAAAGTACAGAGTGAATTCCAGGTCAGCCTGGGCTAGAGTGAGATCCTACCTTGAAAAAAAATTAAATGAGAAGATATAACTACTCAGAAAAGAAACATGTCAACTTGGCAAATGGTAGGGTATAAATATATCATGAAACCCTACTTGTTGATTTAGAATTTATTTTTGAAGTTACTTTTCTGAGTATTTTGTTCTATCAGTTATTAATTTTTGAATAATACAGAGGCTAATGATCACTAAGCATTATAATAAAACTTTATTCCCTTTTAATTAATTTATTTAAATGTTAGCATCACTGGGATTAAAATGAGTATCTCTAAAGTCATGTCAAGTAGAATCGTGGTTCTGAGCATGAGGAAAAGAGTGGAGAGAGAAAGACAGGCAAGTTTGAACAATGGTACTGAATCACAGCAAGGCAGGGTCGAGATGGTCCTGTATGCTATGCAAATAGAGTGAATGCAGATAACAATTACAAGGTACACTTCCTAAAGCTAGAAGAAACAGTTTATAACTTTTCTCCATGAAAGAAGAAATGATACAGGTTAGAAAAGAAAAGACATGTTCAGGATGATTTTACATTACTCAATGTAAACGTATGTTGAAGGACCACATGATAGCCCTTACGTATATTCATTGTTTACGTTTTATGTATCAGTGAACATAATCTTAATTAAAAATAAATTCAGACTGGGAGTGGTGACACACACCTTTAATCCCAGCACTCAAAACTTTGTGTTAGGAGTATCCCTCTGAATTTGAGGCCAGCCTGGGTCTGTATGATGAATATGAGGTCACCCTGAGCTAGAGTGAGACCCTACCTCAAAACACAAAAGGAAATAAAAATAAATAAATAATTTCAGTTAGTAAATCAAATAATACCTGTTAATAAAATCAGTACACGTGAAGAAGCTAGTGAGATATAACTTACATATCTTTATGAACATAATTTATTAAGTCAAAAAGAAACCACAGCTAAATTTCACATTCACAGTTCAATTTCTCACTTTGAGTCACTGTATAAAATTTGTTGAATATTTAGTACTAAGCTCATTACATATATTATTTCTTACACTTCAACTTTATTTTGTAAGGTATTATTTCAATTAATTCAGATTAAAAATTTGAGGGGAATTTCATTGTGTAAGGCAAGACATGGCAAGCCTGAGGGGAAATCATGTACTCCATCTCACTTTAGTCAGGAACAGAGAGAGAACAGAATCTGTTCAGGGCTGTAACACTGCAAGGCCCATTATCAATAACCCTTCCCCCCCCCAGCAAGGCTCTTCCTCCTCCACCTCCTAAAGGCTTCAACAACCTTCCAAATATCACTACCAGCTGCGGATCAAGTATTCATACTTGTATGCATATGGGGGCATTTTACATTCAAACCAACACAGATGTCTTAAAATCCTCATTTTATAAGTCAAATGTAATAAAATTAGGCCACACATATGGTGAGCTGTGGAGAAGAATCTGAAACCGAAAGCCTCAAACCAAAACTATATACTTTAACCAAGATTTGCAAAGTCTTAAGGATTCTAGTTACCTCTTTTCACGTCATTTTCTTTGAATGGAAATATTCCTCATGTAATCTACAAATAAAATTAGAATATGAGGACTTTTTATCGTATATTCCCTATATATAGGACATTAAAATGCCACATGGCAACTTAAAATTCTGTCATTAGGTCCTCCCTAAGTTTAATGAAGGTACTCTTTTTACTAATATTCAGGGATTTCTTTTTTAAGATAAGATTGAAGTCTAAAAGTCTGTCCATATTCAAAATCTTTCATATTTTCCTCCTTGCTATTTATTTTGCCTTTATCACTCAGTAGCTTATATTAATTTATTATTTATTAAACTATGATTAAATTTTTTTACATGAACTACATACTTGATAATTTCAATTATTTACTTTTTGATGTTTGATATCAATCATATTTTATTATACATTTTTATAATTCTTTCAATTCTATGTGATGTGACTGACATATGCAAATCTATGACAAATGATTTTATACATGATTGAGCTGTTCTAATTTATTCTGTAATTACTCTTTGCTTACAATGTTATATTCTAATCACTCCCTTTCCATACAGGTGAGAACTGGGTTCTGCTAATCATCTGTGCATTCTGTCACGTGTGCTCAGTACACTGGGCTCCATCTATCCTTAATCTGAGAAAGAAAAAAGGAACTCATATTGTATTGAGATAGACTGAAATTGCAAACCTCATTTTTTTCTTAAATTAAAAGAATTTCAGAGAAATTACATTGAATTCTCAACCATATGTGCTTTGCTCATTTTATTCCTCTTATGTTGTTAAATGATAGAATAATAATGGTTAAATATACAATAAGCCTAGGTGGTGGGAATATAGCTCAGAAGATGTGGGGCATGTAGAAGACCACTGTTCAGTGACCAGTCACACACACACACACACACACACACACACACACACACACACACACACACACACAGACACACACAAGCACACACACAAATACCAGCAAACAAAATATAATTCAATTTAAAAATGTACTGCAGTATGCTACTTCCATATTTCACATATTTTATGTATACACTTTATCACACTCTTAGCCATTAAACTTGTGTAAGCATGTTAATTTATTTCTTACATATTTCCCCATGAAGTGTTGCTCTTGTTAGAATGCTAAAGTTGTAAGGCATTAAATAAAAATATAATTTTGTTTTGGAATACTTTTTATCCTTTAAGTTTTAAATTATAATATGATTTGGAACTGAGTGAAAGGGCTATAGTTATAAAAATTCAGTCTTTAAAATGTGACTTTAAGATATAAGTAAAACCATCCCACATGATGTGAAATAATAAGTCAAAATATCAAGTGAAAGTAGCTGAAATAATTTGAATTTTTTATCTTGCACTTTGCTATGGGCATTGCATGAATTTCTTCTTAGAATAAGTCATTGCTTTCCTAGAAAACCCACTAAAATTGAAACTTGGAATGTAATATGCACATCTAACTAAAAGGACCAATGGAACAATGAGGAAAGTTCTAGAACACTAAGACAAAGGGCGATGGTTAAGTTTTGTTGTCAACTTGACCTCTTTGCCCTCCACATTAGCAGATTTCCTCCAAATTGAAGAGAGAAAGGAGGCTCAAAGGATTCAGGACATCATGTTAGTTAGAAACAAACATCCCTTCATGGGAGATCAGTGCAGGAAATAAATTCCAAAGATTCAGGAAGTCAACAAGCCTGGAAAAGGGCAGTAAGACCTCTCACTAAGGCTAATGGGAAGGAAATCTCTCTCTCTCTCTCCTCCTACTTATTTTCTGGTGTGTGTGTGTGTGTGTGTGTGTGTGTGTGTGTGTGTGGTGTTGGTGATAGTCTCTGGCTCTGTTTCTCTCTCTCTCTCTCTCTCTCTCTCTCTCTCTCTCTCTCTCTCTCTCTCTCTCTCTCTCTCTCTGTTTTGACCTGTGAAAGAGAGCCAAACACTTTTGCCATTATGGAACTTCCCCTGTATCTGTAACTTCAAAAAATCCCTTCCTCCCATACCTATTTGTAGGTTCATCCCAGTGGCATGTGACTGAAAATGACATTTTTGGTACCAGGAGTGGAGTGATACTTCTGAGATGAATCTGACCATGTGGATTTTGATCTGGAACTTGTGTGCTGGAGGAATGGACATGGATTTGATACTTGCAACTGAAGATGTCTTTCAGAATGGTAAGCCAAGTTTTGTGGACCATTCTGGTGAGAATTTGAAAATGCTAAGTGCAGAGAAAATTGCACTTGGAGGCTTGGCTTATGAACTTTCTAAGGGGAAGGAGAGGCAACAGAGAATGTTATTGGAACTGTGTTACTGGAATAAGAACTAGATATGTTCTACTGACCATGTCCAGAGTGTTTCATCAAGCTTGAATTTATGTAATGGACTGATGTTCTTGACTGATGATATGGAACTGAGAATTTTAAGATTTAAAGTTTGAAAAATGCAGAACAAGTTTAAAGCTCACTAGCACAGAGACTTATTGCTAAACTTGATATTGTTAAGGGGATATTACCATGATTGAAGATGACCCAACTACAATGGAGAGAAGTCTGAAGTATTGCACCCAGGAAGGACTGAATGATAGCTGTAAGTAAGGAACCTGTTCTTCAAGGTCACAATTTATTTCCTCTCTTAATTAACAACAAGGCTGTGTCCTGTGTACTGGTTTTTGTGGGACCCTCCTGAGGGGTACGGAAAACATAGGGTTAAAGGAAAGTTGAGGCTGGCCTGAAACCCTGATTATCTGATTATTTGAGACCTGTAGGAGTTTGGCCACTGTAGTCTCCTTCCTTTTCCTAAACTCCAGCCTCTGGTAGGTCTCAACAAACCCTGATAAGCCAGACACTTAAGGCCTGAGTTTACTGGAGTTCACATACTTCAGCTATAAGGTCATACCAGCCTGGGCAAAAAAGGTTTAAAGGTCACAGCTCCTCTACCACCACCTGTGACATGCCCAGAGTCAGGTAACTCCTGCCACCTGGGGCTGAGAAAGCTCCCCAATTTACCTATGCAAACAAGGCAAAGACAGGTTACTTGCCCCTGCCAATCCCTTCATGAAACATCCACAGACCACCCTGCCCAGCTAATCCCCTTGCCACTTATGACCCTGCCTCTAGTTTTTCTTCAATATAAACAACTTTTCCCCAAATAATAAATGAGCTGTTCATTGAAAGTGCCTCCCAAGAGTTCTTCCTCTCATTGGCTCACCCTATCCCAAGACTCTGTTCACCGCTCTGTGGATAAACACGGAGTTGATGTGCTCTGCAACTCTCCAGGTAATCCATGGAACCACAGGCTTTGATTTTGGGAGCATGGAAAATGCATGTGTGGAGTGAGTCACCAAATGCACATGCTGAGTTCATGGAACTGGACGTGGTTTACTATTTACAGAAGAGATTGACATTTTGTGTTTTGACTTTATAACTCTGGGCATACCTTTGCTCTAACTGGACTCTCAAAATGTTAAAAACATTCCATGTCTGGATTTTCAAAATATCAATTTTATCTTATAGCTTAGTACAGTGTGTTGTGGGGTCGCAGACCCCTGGTCCCTGTGGGTAGCCCAAGTCTCACCAGCCAGCAGAAGAAAGGGCTCCATGGGGAGAGGTGAGGCGAAAGGTCAGTCAGACACACGTGACCAGGAAAATTGTCAGGCAAATCTCATTCTATTTGAGCCTTTTATAACCCAAGGCTGCATTGTTCAGCCTATTTCTCTCAAGCAATAAGATTCAAACTTTTTGGCGGGAGCCAATCAACAGCAGACAAAATATGCCTCCTTAGGGCGAATTGTTTTATAGCCAGTCAGCAGGATAGTTGGTTACATTGCTGCCAGTAAAGCAAAACTTAACAAGCAGGAACAAGGCTTATCATCTACACAGAATTCAACAAGTAGGATCAAGGCTTCTCAGCTACTACTCCTGCCTCCCGAGTGCTGGGATTAAAGGTGTGTGTCACCACACCCTGCTTTATTCCATATTCTAAAACTTAGCTTAAAGTTGCTTAGGCCTAACATAGTGTATGGCGATCATTTCTGTCTTTACTTGTACCAACATCTCATTGTTTTGATTATTGTGAAAATCATTCAAATACTTTTCTGATTATTTTAGGTTGATGCTTCTTGCCTATTGCAATATATTTATTATTGCTTAATTTTAGAAAATTTTTTCTGCTGGTTTATTGGTTAATTCCAACTATTCACTGAAGAAAAGGCCAACAATGATTATAATGTGGGGAAAAAATTTAAGCAGAGCATTTAAAAAGGTGTTTCACTACACAACCTTTAGAACAACATACTTCACTATTTTTTAGTGAAATCCTAAAACCATTGGTACATGAGAAAATAGCAGTATAAGTAGAACAAAAATACTCCAGAAAATGCCACACAGTCTACTTCTCACTTTTAGAATATACCATGGCACATGACATTTAGACTTCTCTTTTATCTGTAAGCTAAAGTCTGATAAACTCCCACTTACTACATGCTTTAGGAATTGTGTCAGAAGGGCAGTAAGGAAGGTGAGTTATTTAGTGAAGTCCTTGATGGACATTCACCTTTATTGATCTGTGATCCTAAGGGAACAGAGACCTTCCTGGAGAGGCAGAGTGCAGAAAGCTTGCCTTACAATAATCAAAGAGCTCATCACTAATAGGAGTCCTCTGTCCCAGTCTCATCTCACTGAAGAAATGAATTTTCCCATCAAGCTTCCCAATGCTAATTTCTCAAACCCGAGTTAACAAACTGGTTTCACTATTTTCAATGGTGAGGATTTTTGAGAAGACCTAAGATAGCTAATTTTGTTTCAATTTAGTAAGAACACAGTAGCCAGAAATATCTAACCTAATTAAGCAGTAGTCTAGAAGTTTCTGACAGGGTTTTTCCTTATATGTATGTTTGGTTGATTAGTCAGTTAGTTGGTTAGAAATCATTTACTTTTATCTTCATAGAATTTTTTTCTTCTTTTTAAAAAATATATTTAGTAAGATCTGCTCGAAGTCAGACCATTTTTCCCTAAATTTTGATGTGTCATTTTCCTTTCTGCTGAGTATAATTCCATCATGTAAATATACCACAGTTTCATTGTCCATTCCTCCATAGAGCTTACTAAGGAACACTCAAAAGAACAGAGAATGGAACGCCGCATATTCTCCCTCATATGCGGTCCTTAGCCAGGATAACCATTTTCTTTATCCAGACTAGTAGAAAGAACTGAGAAGGTACAAGAGTGGGGTAAGGGAAGGGGGGAGGGAAATGGCTCAAAAACGAGGCCAAACCAAATTAGGTTCAAAAACATAAAATTCTTGCGAGCATACTATAACCTAAGGAGTAAGTAGTGGGTGTCACCTGGTAAGAGGGGCCATGAGTAGTAGGGGAGAATGTCTGAGTCTGTGAACAATTGAGCAGTCTGACAGCCCAGGTCCTGGCCACTGGTTCCTTCCCTCACTGAGCTGTTGACCAAAGTGACCCATGAGGTTACAGAAACAAGACAGAATTCTGTCAAGGCTCTTGAATGCTCTCCCCAGGCCTGAAGCAAAACCCTGTTGCTGAAGAAACCACAGAATACCATCGTTCAGCATCGAGAGACTCTTCGAGGTCTGAAATGGTAACCAGCTCCCAGAAGGCAGTTAGTGCAATGCTGGAAGACACTACACAAGCTGCCAGGGGAAGCTGAACAACGACAGCTGGTGTAAACAGACCACTGGCATGAAATACAGTCTGAGGCCATGAGTAGGCTGACCACACCTCCTATGGGGAGAGAAAAGGAAACCAAGAAAGGAGCATGTGTGCAATGGAGGAGCCTGAGCCTGGGGGAGACAATTAACAGCTATTAAATTCGGCCAAATATTCCACTCAGTGAGGGGGAACCCTTGATTGGAACCGGGGATTCATGGCGATATGCAATGGATCCCATACTCTTGGGCTCCCAAGAAAAGATGCACTATGTGAGTGACTGCCGGGGAGGCTTTTAAAAATAGAAGCTAAGTAATCCAGATTGTTGTATATTTGTTAACGGATACTGACCTCATTCTCCGATGGAGATTGTGTTTGTATTTTTCAGGATACAGCGAGGGAGCTGTGGCCCATATAACCCTACCAACCGATTGCAGGCAGAAAGCTGAGATCCTGGCATGAGATGAGCCACCACAGTCATACAGGGGAGGATCCATATGAAACCCCACAGAGAATGATTGAATGAACAAGGGACCCACAGCCATAGCCATTCAATCAACAAAGGATAAGCCAGTGAGACAGAAACCAACTAATCTCGACACAAAAACCCCTAAGCTCACAACACCATAGCAGCCTCAATACTCACCCACCACCACTCAGGGAACTGAGTGGAAGAGGGGGCGGAAAGATTGTGAGAGCCGTGGGGGAGAATAGCAGAGACTTGGCAACCCTCAGTAACAAGATACTTGGGTCATGAGAGCCCGGCTGAAGACTGGACTATCCATGGTCCCCTACCACAAAGACTGATCCAGACGGCCCAAGGAGGAGGATATCCAGCTG
The DNA here is from genome assembly GCA_004024765.1 of Zapus hudsonius. Taxonomy (NCBI): domain Eukaryota; kingdom Metazoa; phylum Chordata; class Mammalia; order Rodentia; family Dipodidae; genus Zapus; species Zapus hudsonius. Next base: position 45,010 of record PVHP010006085.1, read on the forward strand.
ACTGGGGATGGGGAAGGGGGGCAACGGGGAATTGGGGATAACAACTCATGGTTGGCCCACTAAACAATGTAACTCATTATGGACAATAAAGAGAAAAAAAAAGAAAAAAGAAAAAAAAAGACCATTATGGGGCTAGAGAGATGGCTCAGCGGTTAAAGCACTTGCCTCCAGTACCTAAGGCCCTGGGTTCAATTCCCCAGTACCCACATGAGCCAGACCCACAAGATGATGCCCTTGGTATTCCCTCCTCTCTCTCTCTCTCTCTCTCTCTCTCTCTCTCTCTCCTCTCTGTATCTCTCTGCTTGAAAATGAATAAGTAAAATTTTTAAAAAAGGTTTATATATATATATATATTTATTATGAATAAGTTTATACAATGTATGAGCAAATCTTGTGAATGTGTCCCCATTTCCCTCCTCTCTGTCCCCTGCCCACTGGGGTCCTTCCACTGTGCAGATACTGGATCTGTCCATAGGTTAGGGGATATGAACTGCACCAGAGGGAGCCAGTTTTTTCTTGCCCCTTTGTGTATTGTTGCTGAGGGGGGCAATGTCTCTGGATATTCTCCCCATTGTGGCTCTTACATTTTTCTGCACCCTCTTCCGCTAAGTTCCCTGAGTCATAGTAGGTGAGTTTTGAGTCTGCATTATTGTTGAGATCTTAAGTATCTCTGGATCTTTGCCCTGGGTTGTGTTGGGTATTGTTGGTGTCTGTCTTCGTTGATCTTTCATGGGTTATCAGACTTGCTGTGGTGATTGGTATCCTGTTTGTCTCATCACTTTATCATAGGTTTCATTTGTACTCTGTATGAAGACTAGGTGTGGTTTGTCTCCTGATAGGATGTCATCCATCATCCAATGTCATGTGGTGGAATTGGGTTGTTCCCAGCTCTTTCACTGCCTTCTGAAAAATACCAACACAATATCCTTTGAAGAGTGAGATCAATATAGGTTAAATGAGATAACATTGCTATTTTGGCTTGCTCCAAATGGGTGTAGCCTTTCTGTAGCATTCTGATAGTGGAAATTTCCCCTAGGAGCCCGAGATCTTGGTCCCCATAGGATTATGCCATGGATCCCAGTTTCAGGTATGCGTTCCTTGTCACTAAGAATATCTCTTAGTCAATCGGTAAACCATTGATTGCCCTCCTCGGTTTAGTGCCACTATTGCACAGATGAGCATTTCTTGACTTGATGGTCTCTTCCATATAGCTTTGTGTTCAGCATTCTTATGACAATGATCAATATTGCATATGGTCTCTGTTTCCTCCAAATATCATTGAACAATTTCCACTTGCAGCTCATGCAACACCTTCCAGTGCTGCACATGCTGGTTACCATTCTGGATCTAGAAGGATCTTTTGGTGTTGTTTGATGACACTTTGTGATAGGGTATTACCTTAGGCCTGGGGCAGGTAGTCAAGAGCTTTGACAGAAGTCTGTCACATTTTGGGGACGTCTTGGGTCTCTTTGATCAACAGCTGACTGTGGGAAGGAACCAATAACTAGGACAGAGAGATGCAGGCCTGAGCAATTATTCTGGAGGTTAGGCTTCCTGCCATTCTGTTCATGGCACCTTGTACCAGGTCATGCCTTCAGCTTCCTCAGTAGCTTACTGTATAAAAGTTAGGGTTTTATGGTATCAATTCATTATTCGTTTAGTTTACTCTATCAGTCCCCCTTTCCTACCATTCTCCCCATTCTTCCATTCCCCCACCCTCCCATCACCACCCAAATTTATTCCATTCCCTTTTACAAACTAACAGTTCACTGATGGATTTTCCTGGTGTTCTGATTTAACATGGTTAGGAACCACATATGAGGGAAAATATGCCATGTTTGGCTTTCTGCTTTTGTGTGTGGTCACTAAGAATGATCTGCTCCAAGTCAGACCATTTTTCTTTAAATTTCATTATGTCAATGTCATTTTTCCTTTCAGCTGTATAGAATTCCATAGTGTATATGTACTACAACTTTGATATCCATTTGTCTAGTGATGGACAGTTGAGTTGATTCCAGTTCATTGCTATTATGAATTGAGCTGCTTATAAACAATGTTGAGCAAATGTCTCTGTACTTTGGTGATGAAACTTGGGGGTAGATGCCCAATAGAGGGATAGCTGGATCCACTGGTAGCTCTATATCCATCCAGTTCTGGAGCCTCCATACTGCTTTCTATAGTGGTTGTACAAGTTTGCATTCCCATTAGCAGTGAATGAGGGCCCCTTTTTCCTCACAACATCACCGGAAGGATGGTTTTGGATATCTGAGGCCTTTTGCCATTCCAAATATATTTGGAGATTATTTTTGCTGTCTGCAAAGAATAAAGCTGGTATTTTTATTGGCATGGCATTGAATCTGTATATCGCTTCTGGAAGTATTGCCATTTTTACAATATTAATTCTCCCTACCCAGGAGCATGGGAGATCTTTCCAACTTTTCACATCATCCTTAATTTCCTTCTTGAGCATTTTTATATTTTCATTATACAAGTCTTTTACCTCTTTTGGTTAGAGTTATTCCCAGGTATTTGATTTTATTTGTGGTTATTGAAAATGGGACTGTTTCTCAGATTGCTTTTTATGTATGCATGTCATTTGCATAAGGGAAGGTTACTGATTTTTGTGTGTTAACTTTGTTTCTGGCCACTTTGCTGAAGGAGTTTATCACATTCAGGAGTTTACTGATACTACTCTTTGGGTCTGTTATGTATAGGATCATGTCATCTGTGAAACGGGATAGTTTCACTTCTTTCTTTCCAATTTGTATCCCTTTTATGTCTTTCTCCTCTCTTATTATATTGGCTAGAACTTCTAGCACTATGTTGAAGATCAGTGGTGAAAATGGGCACCCCTGTCTTGTTCCTGAATTTAACTCCTTGAATCTTTCCCCATTTAGTATTATATGGGCTTTAGGAGTTTTGTATATGGCCTTAATTATTTTGAGGTATAGGCCCTCAATTCCAAGTCTTTCCAGTGTTTTGATCATGAAGTGTTGTTGGATTTTGTCAAAGGCTTTCTCTGCATTGATTGAGATGACCATATGGTTCTTGTGGTTAAGCTTATTAATGTGGTAGATTATATTGATTGATTTCTGTATGTTGAACCAACCCTGCATCCCCAGGATGAAGCCAACCTGGTCAAGGTGGATAATACTTTTCATAGGTTGTTGAATTCCATTTGCAAAGATTTTATTCAGAATTCTTGCATATAAGTTCATCAGGGATATATTTCTATAGTTTTCCTTTCTGGATTTCTCTTTGTCCAGTTTGGGTATTAGAGTCATGCAAGCTTCATAGAAGGAGTTTGTAAGTATCCCCTGTTCTCGAATTAGAGGTTTTGGAAATAAGTTCTGATGATTCTTCCATCCTTTCACCTTGAGGAGGTTCCTGTCTTTAGAGGTGAAATGGGTTTCTTGGAGGCTGCATCTTTGAAACATTACTGTGCCTTAATTTTTAAAATATATTTCCTACTCTTAACCTAAGATTTCATATCTAAAATGAGTATATATTCATTGCCATTGTCAAATATTTCTATCAGTTTCTCTTTGCTACTATATGTATGCACATATACCTATATATATATATATATATATATATATATATATATATATATATATATATATATATAATATATGTACTATATACTATATATGCATAATTTAATATCACATAATAAATTATTTGTTTTGTAGTATCAACCTTGATTTGTGTTATATTTTGTAGATTTATAATATTTTTTCTATAACTCAATAGACTTGAATAGACAAGTATTTGAGCATATTATGACTGGGCATTTAGGTCAGTGATAGAATCCTTACCTGCAATGTGTGTGGCCCTCAGCTCTTTCTCTAGTCACATACACACACACACACAGACACACACACACACAACATAGTCATTTAATATATACTAATGACATAGCCTAAGGATGTGTAAGGCTAATATGATAATATGTATAATAATTATACTGGAAAATTTCAAATCTTTTACATTTTCATCCTGTCAACATTAATGGTCTGTATTATTTCTCTAATTATTATATAAAAATGAATTTCATACCATAGTGTGTTCTATTGCTATTCTTTCTGTAAGTCTGACCTCTACCTGTGTTCTTTCATATACTTTTTTATATCACTAAGATCTTTGTTTATTGAAACCACTTTACATAGGTTTTCTTTGTGCTAGAGTATTATATGCCACTTTATTTACACGCAAGTCACCTGAACTATGATAGACGTTTTGTTAGATTTTTCATTAGTTTTGAAGTTACATTTTTAGTTTTATAGTTTACCTAAAAGTATTTAATTATTTGGGAAAGATTATTTGGATCCTAAACCCTACAATATGTATGTATGCTCATTCTTAGGACAGTGTTTATTCTTCTTATTTCTTCCTGGAATTGATGTCACAGATCTGCCTTAATACATGTCCTTTACTTAATTCTTGGTCCAATTAAATTTATAAAAGAAATTAAATATCAGGCTGGAGAGATGGCTTAGCAGTTAAGGCATTTGCCTTCAAATCAGAAGGAGCGGAGTACAATTCTTCAGTTCCCACATGAAGCCAGATGCACAAGGTGGCAAATGTGTCTGTAATTCATTTGCAGTGGCTGGAGGCCCTGACATACCCATTGTCTTTCTCTGCCTCTTTCTCTCTCAAATAAATAAATATAATAGTTTTTTAAAAAGAATCAAAATGTCAAATTAATGTTTCAAAAGAATCTGGGAATCTGAACTATGTTTAAGAAAATATACCCATTAAATTCAAACACAAATGATCAAAATAGTATCTTAAATGAAATCAATATAAAATGTATAATTTTATTCAAATAATGCTATCTTATTTTTATTCTTATAACATCATTTATGTGAAAATTGCTTTCTTCTGTAAGTATTCTAAAAGTAGCAATTCAAAGTTTTCTGACCCTTACTTGGCATTTCAGCAACCTTCAGTCATCAAAAAATCCAGACCCATTCCTTCCTACCTCATCTAAGTGTATAATCACTTCATTGCTAATTATATATACTGTTTTGTAGATGATCTATATGGCAAGATGTTTTTGTTTAGTTTTTATTTTCTGATGCTTCTGGAAGCCAAGCCAATGTTTTGTAAAACTCTTAGAATTGTCCCTCTCTATCAGGTAACTGGATTATGTCTTATGAAAAGATATCCGTTCATCACACAGTTAAGAGTAATTACTGACAACACACTAGGGCTGGTGGAACTGGGCTGACTCCTAGGCTATCCATGGTCCCCAGCCCCAAGGACTGATCCAGACTGCCCACAGAGGAGAATATCCAGCTGATTGGAGAGGGGGAAGAGGGGCATTGGGGAACTGTGGATAACAACTCATTGTTTGCCCATTAAATAATGTAACTCATTATGGACAATAAAAAAGAGCAATTACCAAAAAATGTGTAAAAGAAGCAGGTTACATGCAGAAATTTAACAGTATCTCTGAAAAGCAGATCATGGAATATGCTACTTTGAGCTGATGTTACTCTCATTTATATACTTTTTGATTTCTGGGTATATATGTGTCCGTTGAGCAGTTGACACAGTTTTTCTTCTAGAAAACTCACTGGCTGAAGGAAAACAGACTCTCATCAAATGATTTACAATAGTGGTTAGTGCTTATTATTGATGCCGAAAGGGTGTTTCAAACTCAAAGATTAGAAGACATTCACCAAAAGAAGTGTTTATTTTTATAAATATTAAAGACTTAGGTAAGAATATTTTAATTTTTTTCTTGTTACTGTGTTTCTCTTTTAAAGGTACTAAAAGAGACACACAAACATCTGCATGTGTTATAGATATTGATTGTTGCATGTAGCTCAGTTGCTTATTTATTGCTCAATTTGCATCTCATAAAACAGTGGTGATGATTTCCTGGCAACAATAATGAAAGGGGAATAATTTAAGCGAATGCTTTTAGTTCTCACCTTTCAAGCTATGAACCTAAATTCAGTGTTTCTTATAATTTTTGTCTAGTTATGAATGAAAATTAATAATTTTCACAAGCAAGGCTCAGTGTTTTAGTACTTTGTGCTCAAATTGTGATAGATGAACATTTTTATCTATCACAATTTTATTTCTTTTTTCATCTTTGACACTTTTCTACCTGATATTGTGCATTTTTATCTTATTCCACCCAATTCCCCTGTGAGATACTCCTCCCCCACAGATGTCATATGCTGGCAGCAGGCTGAGTGAAAGTTTCTCAGTGATTGACATGTGATTGGAGTTGCCCGACATTTCTGATGCTACCATGGGTTTGAGTGTGCCATTAAATTTGAAATTATAGGAGCCTGAAAGTGTTCACAAGGTAAATTTCAATAAATTGAATTTACAAAGGTCTGAAGATAACCTGCTGACAGTTTTAAATTGTAAGTTCTTCTTTCTATTGTTAAAACATCTAAATTGCTTCGTTTTTCTCATAACAAATTCAGCATCTTGAAACAAAGATTTGCTATCAAGTGATCAAAGAAGCTCTCTAGTAAACATCTGCTCCCTGTCTCTAAAGCCCTGAGACAGGTGAAAGAGAGCTCTGGCTGCTTTATCTAAGCTGCTTTTAAGCTTCAGCACTTATATGTAAAAAATAATATCTTCAGAACAGTGTCACACATTTATTTATAATCTCAAATATATGCTGTGGCCCTGTATAAATGTGAAGCTATATAAATCCAAATAGAATTGAAATAAAATATCAATTTCTTTAATTTCCATTCCCCTTAAATATTATTGTTTTTAATGCTTTGAGAGATTCAATAACTCTCATAAAATGTCATCATGTATTATCAAAGTAAGAAATATGAAGAGACTCTTGGATGGCTCTTTGCACAACAAATCTTGACTAGAATATTTACTTGTTAAGGTTTATTATAATATATAATATTAATAGAATATGATATTACAAATAACATGTGAATGAACATGAAAATGTACACAAAATCATTAGTAACCTGATCAAATGTATTGATACATATCATGTACTCATCAGTATGCCATAAATAGTGTGAAAATAATAACCATAGGAAAGGCATTATAATTATTATTCACTGTGGGTAACAGCAAATTCCATAAATACTTAGAAAAATCACTTGGCATTTTCTAGTAAAGATGAGGGTCCATGAAATCTTGCAAATTGGCAGGTCTATCTGTTATCATATACCTTATGGTAACTGTTGAAGAGTATAAAAATCTCAATCTCATTGAGAAATTTTCTATTAACAATTTAATTTTCTTTTAATCACAATTAAAAAAGTAAAACATGATAATAAGTTTAGCAGATTATTTATTATTACCTAAAGTATGATCTTGACACCCATCAATGCTGATAGTATTCAGGAGTTATATCACTTTTCTCGTGGTATCTTCAAAACCAAGTGTCTGTTTTTAATTTAGAGCACATGTCGAATCAGAACAACCACAGTCAAATGCTTAATCATTTGTTTCCATTTATTTACTGGGTTGGACATTAAACTAAAATATTTTTATTTTACCAGTGAGGAAGCCAAAACATTTAGACTGTTTTTAATAGTCCATATTACTGAGGGCTGTGTCAGATCACAGAGCTCAATCCTGCAGATCTGTATGGCCCAAGACAATACTGTTAGAAGCGTCTCACATTTTCAGAGATGTGACAGCCCAAAGTTGTAGTTACAAGTTTCAATTCCTCCTAGGATGGTAAAATATAAAGAGAAACACGTGTCCATCAGGAGGCTCAGATTCCATGAAATCTATAGAACATATGATGAGCTTGGATTTTTCTCTACAGTTGATCAACTCAAATCCCTAGAGTCTCCATGTGTTACCTTATCAACCCACATACACTTTCCAAACTTTGCTCTTTTGTGCTTTTATTTTGCACCTTTTCACCACTGCGTTGATAGCACAAGTTGCCTGAAATAATTTTGACCCTCTTGATCACATTCTACTGTCCCCAATCTCAGACCAAGTAACTTAACCATCATAGGACTGTTTATAATGCCACAACATCATCATCAGGATAAAGGCAAAATGCAATGATAGTCATAGCTAATCAGTTTATTAGGATTGATTATTATAATCTATCTATCTATCTATCTATCTATCTATCTATCTATCTATCTATCTATCTATCTATCTATCTATCTATCTATCTGTTGGGGTCAGGTTTCTAGTTGCTGCGCAGGAAGAACCCAAACAAAAGCGGCTTGTAGAGGAATGGGTTTATTTGGCTTACGGACTCAAGGGGAGACTCCATCCTGGCAGGGAAATCGATGGCATGAGCAGAGGGCTGGACATCACCTCTGCCACAGCACTGCAAACAGCGGCAGGAAGGTGTGCCAAATACTGGCAAGGGGAAGCTGGCTTATAACCCCATAAGCCCGTCCCTGACAACACAGCTTCATCGAGGTTGTAAAACCCAAACTGCCATCAGCTGAGGATCGATCTATCAGAACACATTCAATTGTTTGTGGGGGACACCTGGATCAAACCATGACACTATCTGTCTATCTATCTATCTATCTATCTATCTATCTATCTATCTATCTATCTATCCATCCATCCATCCATCCATCCATCCATCCATCCATCCATCCATCCATCTATCTATCTATCTATCTATCTATCTATCTATCTATCTATCTATCTATCTATCTATCATCTATCATCTACCAATGTTTCCCTCAGGCTCATGTGCTTCAATGCTTATTTCCCAGCTTTTGTTACTGTTTTGGAAGTACGAGGTACCTCTAGGAAGTAGAGACTTGATATTGTAGGTGGGTCTTACTTCCTAATAGCACTCAGTCATTCTGTTTGGTTGCAATGTGATCAACCAGCTTCCTATCTCTGTGACTACACCTGCCCCACTAGGTTGGACTGGAACCTAGGAAATGTTCGCTGAAATTGGTCTTTTATCCCTCAGTTGTTTCTATTCTTCAGATATTTGACCAAAACCATGTGAAAGTAACTAACATGTAAGTCTATTTTCCTTATAGTTTATGCATTACAAACAAGAAGAAAGGAAAGAAAATATAAAGCAATTTTTAACACATTAGAAAAGTAATGGTGAAGACTATTTTGACTTTACTTGCTCCTAAGGAAAACTGTCAATAAAGAAGGGCTGTATTCTCTTTCAAATACTGAGCTGCTAAATGTGGTTAAAAGTTTAAACATCTTCATAGCATTCTATATATAAGCTCCCAACAATTATTTTTACTCTCATTTTTTTAAATTTATTGAGAAAATGACTCTCAAATAAATCTAAAAAATTCAATGACAATTATGGGCCATTGGAATCAAACTCCTTTTCTGAATTCAGGTTTACAAAGTTGCTACATAACTTTGAAATAGATGAAACATGGAAAAGCATTTGCGCAGGTGGTGTGTGTTTTCGTGTAATACTGCAGGCCAGCATTCTCAGGGCTGCTTTTTTCTCCATTGAGAATTATGAAATCCATAATAATTATTAAATACATTATAAATTTCAACACAGCTAATGAAACTACTTGACATATTTATTAAAATCTTAATTTTATTCAAGTTAAGCCAATGATTTCCTAGCAATTATCTATCTTCGAATCCAATGGAAGTGGTTCCATTTGGAGTCAGCCCCTCTGTCAAGTGTGTGTGTGTGTGTGTGTGTGTGTGTGTGTGTGTGTGTGTGTGTGTGCAATAAGTGTGGGTTTTTACGTAAGTGAATAAGTTTAATCAGTTTAATCATCTCTATTTGTGGGCCAAGGGTTAAAAACTTCAGACTTCAGATGCATGTATCTCTTTGTGTGTTGGCTTTAATTTGTTACTGAGGAATCAACCTGGGTCCTTAGCTTTGCAGGGAAGCATCTTAACTGCTGGACCATCTTTCCAGACCCCTAAATATAGCTGCTTGTTTTTCATTAACTGCTCAAGTATATTGAAACTATCAAAAGAGTTTTAGTAGTTCAATCTGCTTTGTCTTACAGAGTTTTACAATCTTCACCAAAGCAATGTCTTTGCTAACAACAATAAAGGACTATAAATAAAGTATGTGATTTTAAAGGGATTAAAAATCTTTGCTAACACTATACATCCAGAATGTATCCCATGTAGCTGTTTCTTAGCTTTTTAAAAAAAGTGTACGTGTTCTATCTTTTCCATTTTTTATTGCTAAATCCTCTTCATTTGTCTTCTCCATTTATGCATTGCTGAGTTTAGAGATAGATATACCAGTCTGTTAAATTTTCCTTTTGAATGTGACAATTTTTATTGATTTTTCACTGAAAATTGTTTGGTAAACAATAATTTTTTTGTACAATATTTGCCTTTACAAACAGTTTAAGCAAAGATCTGGGATAGCCGGGAAAGGATCCAAGAATGAAATTCTTAAGTAATCTGTGAGGTTACTTAATCTTCTGTGATAGTGAAAATGAGACATTTTTGGGGTGTTTGTGTGTGTGTGTGTGTTTCTATGGAAGCCCTGGTTCTCTTAGCTGTTCTGTTTAGAAATATAAGGTGTTATTCACTGTCCCATAGAATTGAGAGGACTCAGGGGTTTGAGGGAGATTCACCACTCTTTTGGGCAAGAAACTGTGGAAGGTTTCTTCCAGCTCAAATATGATTCAGTGTGAAGCTGAAATGTAATTAGATGGGATTCCATGAAAACCTGAGATCTCCATGGCTTTCGTTGTGCAAAATTTTCTGCATATAGAATTTTATCCAGTTTGATTTGTATGGCTGAAATTCTGATATTCTAGTTAATTTTGTTTTTTTTTAACTTTTCATTACAAAAATTGATTTGATTATATATAGATAGGATATATTTAGTTTTCTTCTGAATGAAGCTGAAAGACTTAAAATCTTCTAAATGTTTAACAAAATATTAGTAAAAATTGTGTTGTTCTCAAATTTTATATCAATACATTATAGAAAGGTATGAATAAAGTATTCAAATTCTTCATAAACGTTCTCAAAATGTTTAGTAGTCTAATTTTAGCCTACCTCATAACTCATGAATCACATGAAAGATGGAAATACACCTCATTTTATAAGGTCTTATGTATGCGACTCTTCTAGGGACCTGAAATGTGAAAAGTAGAATTTATGATGCATATTGTCCTGAAAACTTCCCATAGAAAATGCAAAGTTTCAAATTATTTTCCAGGAGTATTAAATGATTAAAAATAATTTAGAGTTTAATTTCATATTTTATTGTGTGCAGATAATTTGGGTAACATATTTTTTTTAATTTTGCTGAATTTAGAATGATGGTCTTGAAAAAGTATGGGCTTCTTAAAGCAGTTTTAGTGTTTTCTGAGTTTGTCACTGTCACTTTTAAGGCACTATTTGAATTTTCATACTTAAAAAAATCCAAAGCCAGGTACAAAATCTTTTATCGTATGTTAATAAACAACCAAATGAAAAGCTTTACAAATGTGTTTCTATTAATTTAAATATGTAAGTAAATCAAACCACTATAAAATAGGGACTTTTGTGATTTCGCCTGTGCCATAAAAAGCCCATGTTTTCCTTTGGTTTCTGCCTATGTTTTCCCTGAAAGTTGGAAAACAAGAAATTTTGGCAAATTCTATTTGCAGCATCTGATTTAATGTTCACATATGTCCATAAAGAAAGATGGTTTGGAAAATTAAAGAAATTATTTTCTTCTTGAATATAAAGCATTTGGAAAAGGGTGAATATCTCTCCTTTATTTAATAGGCATTATCTCTGTGGCAGGTTTAAGAATGTTTCTTCACTCATCTGTGTTGCCAAAGAACCATCTGCTTATTAGATTTTGAATTTCTTTTTGATATGAAGTACCAACAAAACACTTCACCTACCATAAGGAATAAACTTATATCATGCTATTGAGATTTTACTAAAGGAATTCCAACAATTCCATAGTCACATATATTACTTTCATATCCACAAAATTATCTCCATTGGCTTTCAAGTAGGAAAGAATATACTTCTTTGTAAATGATACAAAATCAAGAGATAGCTGTAAAATAAAATTCATATTTAATAACTAACTTTTAATTAAAGATAAACATTGTGAAATTGTATGGAATTAATGTCAGCTTTGGGGTCTTCATATTGTATATTGATTCTTGCATCATAAACTGAATATAATCATAACATTGGTTAGGAACATGTTGGCTTTTACTATGTTTTGGAGCCTACAAATTACATTCTTATTTTTACACAAAATAATTAAGAATAAATATTGAATCTATTTAAATATATTTGTCATCATTTACTATTTTTCCATATTTATACATGGCACAGCTATAAAGATGGAGAGATTTTTACATTCAGAAAAACGAAGAATAAATAGTCCTAAAGTACTTTCTGAAAGTCTTGTACTAAGAAAACTTAACTGCCCCTCAGCATGATTTTCATATATTCAGATAATAGGAGACCAATTAGAAAGTCAACATCCTTTAAGAGTTTGGAATATTTAACAGCACAGGAATCCAACGACCAAGGGAAGTGGTTTAGAAAATTGTACTGAGAATATTAGGAAATAATGAGAAGAAAGACTTTTGACATTTCTGTAAGTTAGTCATCTGAGATCACAATATTATTATTAATATTTTATTTTTACTTTTAAGAAGTGTTTTGCTATGACTTCAAAATCCATTTTATTATATGAAAACATTAATACCTTCACTGCTATTTTTTAAACATAAGATCAAGTGATTGATACAACAAGTAGAGTGTACCTAACTCAAAATGCCACTCTGACAAGAATTTGGTTCATCAGGTAGCCCAGGACAAACAGATTTATTGGCAAATTACAAAGAAGGGGAGAAACAGTAGTGGAGTGAATATAAAAATATCAGACATGTTGCCGGATTATTTATTGCAACATATAAACCATCTGGACTGTGTCTCTTAGCAAAATAGATCTTCAGAATCAGCTCGACAGGTACCAAGCTGCAGAATTTGGAAAATGATTCAAAATTTATGTGGATGGAACAAGAAGAAAAAAAATAGGCTTCCCAACAGAAATAACCTGATTTTAAAAACACTGTTGACAATTATTATATTTAAATGAAGGGCTTGAGCACTAGTTCTGACCCTGTGTGGTGCTGGGCAGCTGCAGTTGCATAATATATTTGAATTAGGATTATTATAATTTACTAAGAGGTGCTGAAGGGGATTAGGAAACTGGAAAGCTAGCACTGTTCTCCCGTAACAGACATCTTTGCCAGATAATTAACCTTGCTGTTTGTTTAGCATTCGTTGAATGTTTCATTACTGATTCAGTCAATTATCTCCTGGTAATGACCACTACAGAAGGTAGAATTGCTTAATTAAAATTATTTAGACCAAGGAGGAACTTTGATTGGACCTCGCATATTAGAAAGGCTTGATTAATCTTGGTGAGATACATAACTCATTTAGAGTATTACTTTACCATTTCAGAATACCAAATTTATTCTTTTTTCCATTCAAAAATTTAAAAGGAATATATTTTTTCTTTGCCAGTTACATTAAAAGAGAGAGACAGTAGCAAAGGGGTGGATGGAAATACTCTTCTCACTGCTAATTTTACCATAGAATGAACTGGAGGTGAAAGGAGAATTTTACTTATTTTACCAGATGTATAGATGAAAATTAGGAAATTATTTTTTACCTTAAAGAAATGGAATATCTCTAGCTAGGTAAACCAGGCATTGTATTCACTTACAAGTTAAAAGATGCATATACATTTTGTATTGACTTTTTCCCCCACAAACATGTTCACAAGTTTAATTATTTTTTATTTTGTGTGCATATTAAACATGACCATCCCATTTGAGATTTGGACAGCTGACATTCTTTAGTTTGAGTCAAGTGGAAAATAACATAACCCTCATATTTGGAAATATGTCAGAATCTTTCTGACAGAAAAGAACCAAAGATAGCCTCCCCCCCCCCAGAAGCTAATCACTGGCTTACTTTTCATTGCTTTACCACCAATAAAATAATAGCTAAAAATAAATTAAATTTTGATGAAGAACCTATTCATTAACGTCTTGCAGAATTATATGCTAATCTTTCCAACTGTAATTGTCACTTTCTTTACATTGATTTGAGATATAATTGTTTGAAATAAATAACACAGGACTGCTGTTCACACTACTGTCTAAGTGCATTTTCCACTGTTATATAGCTTGAGAAAATTCTGGAAATGGAGGATTTCTCTATTCATGGATCCAGACAGAGGTTGGCCCGAGGCTGACTTCTCATAAAAGCATGCCAGCATTTCACTTGTTTTGTTTATTGATGCCACTTTGATGTGCTTCATAGACGATATTTCATTTACCAACTGAAGGTGAGTTGCCACTATGGGTGGATGTTAACACAGACCTTTGCTAACAGCTCAGATAATCGCTGGTAGATTTTAGCTATAATTTATATTTAAATTGAAACTGTACATATTTATTGGTTCATAGATAGGTTATTGCACACTCAAGGGAATACACAAAAGTGTAAACTTCATATGCATATGAGTTAATTGAATTCCATATTGATTTATTCTAATGGCCTGAATGCAACTTGAAGTACTTCTAAAGTGTGTCTGTGCAACATATCCTATAATTTTAACTGTTAAAAATAAACACAACCAGCACCACATTAGAAAAAAGGAAAAGGATTCATAAGAAAAAATAACAGAAAAGAGCATAAGGTGTCCATGTATAAGTAGAAGTTAAATAGCCTTAAGAAACAAACATCAACACTCAGAATAGTGACTGTTATCCATAAACTGATATATTGCTGCTAAGAAATACATTATTTTCCTAGAGCGATGAATATAAAATAAACTGAATATTAAATATTTGAATCTCTTTCTGAATAAGTGTTTTTATTTATTTATTTTTATTTTAAAAAAAATTTTATTTATTCATATTTCAAGCAGAGAGATACAGAGAGAGAGAGAGAAAGAGAGAGAGAGAGAGAGAGAGCACCACGGCCACCACTTTGTGGGTCTGGCTTATATGGGTCCTGGGGAATTGAACCTGAGGCCTTAGGCACTGGAGGCAAGTGCCTTAACCTCTGAGCCATCTCCAGCCCATGAATAAGTGATTTTAATTGCTATGGAAATGATAAAGTGCAAGGCATGAAATGAGGTAAAAATTCTCTATAACTTGTAGATAGCAAACTTACATGACATATTTGCCTTTCCTATATGGCTTATAGATGCAAATGTGTAAGGAATATAAATATCCATATCTCTGAAATGATGATTTAGGTAATTATTTATCCATTTATATGAAAAATGTGTGAAGGACATGGCTTTAATGATTACAGTATTATGTCTCAAGGATTCTTCAAAGTTATATATGTGTATGTATATTAATAAAGCTTTTAGTATCCTTCAATTTGAAGATACTATATATGCATCTATCTAAATATAATTATATACATGCTTGTACTAAATAATTATACAAAGCTACTTAAAATTACACCATATTGATTCATTTTTAGATAACCTGAAATGTAAGGAACAATCTGCCCATTCTAGGCAAGCTTGAACAAAAATTCAACGATGTGTATTTAAAGAAACACAGTAGGTTCTACTTGGAATAACAATTTTGTAATATATTTCAAGTCTTAAACAATCCACCTTTTGAATGCAGAGCTTTATTTTAACTTTCTTAGGGAAATTATATACAAGGTTTCCAAATTTTAGTGCATAAGATTTTTTCATCCCAGCTAGTCTAATAATATGAG
This sequence comes from Zapus hudsonius, assembly GCA_004024765.1. Classification (NCBI taxonomy): domain Eukaryota; kingdom Metazoa; phylum Chordata; class Mammalia; order Rodentia; family Dipodidae; genus Zapus; species Zapus hudsonius. Next base: position 60,694 of record PVHP010006085.1, read on the forward strand.
GTAAGAAATAAGTAATGCATATCACAGTATAATCAGAAAAAAACGTTTTCATGTCTATTTATTAGAATTTAGGATTCTTTAAAATAGTCATACAAATGTTTATTTATTGGATTGAAAAAGCAAGCAAGGAAGACGTATATCATATATAGCATATGAAGTATTAACTTATATGCATTAAATGTACATTTTGGCCTGTGTGAATATTTGTGTGTGTGTGTGTGTGTGTGTGTGTGTGTGTGTGTGTGTGTGTGTGTGTGTGTGTGTAGCTTTTGGGATTCTAAGAGTAATGCACTCATCATTTATTTAAATTTCCAGTCTGTACCATGCACATCACAAAAATTCATTCATTTGCTGCATTATAGAGAATAGTTAAACTCTAAGGAGGATTGTGAAATCATGTGAGAATCAAAGAGAAATTAAACGAAAGTCTTGAATACTACCATATTCAAAAGATGACCAAATGCCAAGATACAACAACAGCAAAAATACTTCAGCTGTTCACCTACAGTTTTGTGCAGCAAATTTTGAATTATTTCACGACCAATCCGACTTTTTCCCTCTGGACAATTCCACCACAATTATAAAAATAAAGAAGGATTTTTGAGGGTTAAAGGGGAACTCAGTATTTTTAACTCAGTGTGTACTGCCTTCCTGTTACAGTGTTAATCCATAGCTGTAGATACACTTCAGGAATCCTATAAGTCCTGGTTTCTGTGCGTTCTTTGCTGTTCTGTTTTGTTTAAGGCGACATGTCAGCTACTGGCTCAGAAAGCAACATTGGGCCACATCTGCACATAATATTGCCAAATATGTTCAACCTCATCTTTGTCTTTTCTTTAGAAAGAAAAATGCTACCGTCTTCAATGTTCAAACTCCTTGGCTGATTAGCTTTTCAAAAACAATCCCAAGATGTGCTCCAAATCCCTTAATTAGTTACCTACTTCTTAAATAGCCTACCCATAATGTTAACTGTAAAATTTGAACATTCCCTAGCTGAAGGCAAGCACTGCTTTCAATTATACAATTCTCCAGTTGGGGGTTGCTCTGCTAACAAATTGTTTGTCTGAGGTTGAGCTTTCACATATAGAATCAAACATCAAAGATGACCTAAAACTAGAAGGGAGACAATTAGGAAAAGAGAAGACAGGAAAGGAAGGAAAGGGGAGAGAGCCCAACAGAGAAGAGAGCAGAGGATGTAATTCCATCAGATTACAATGTTTTCACGTTTTAAGATATCACTGTGAGACACATTAGTTTGTAGAATTAAATACAGTAAGAGCTATAGTAGAACTTGTTAAAATAATATTAATTAATTTTAGTATAAAGTGTTGTATATACATTTTGGGGGGGATGGTTTGTTTTCACAATCTTTCAATCTGATCTGTTTTTTCTTTTCTGAATTTGTTATAATTTTGTGCATTTTATTTA